>PNEQ01004106.1:0-28120 GCA_003012365.1 Medauroidea extradentata
CAAGTGATTTTCAATTGGATCTACTAAAAAATTTATTCTGGCAGTCGGGATCACAATTTTTTTGCAGAGTGTCGTAATGAGGTAATGGTGTATCCATTTTGAAATAAATAATAACAATAAATAATACAAAGCGCACAAATTAATCACAATTTAGTTTACACAAATGTTTTCACTCACAGTCCAAGATTTAAAAAAAAAAATTATTTTTTTAGTTTATTTAATACGAAAATACATCGCACCGCACATCCCGCACCCCTGTCAGTAACTGAAAGAGCGAGGATAAAACTAACACGAAACACCTACAGGACGAGACAATCGCTTTATTTCGGCGAATCCCCCGAGTTTGACTCTGGAGTAGGGCTTACATAAGCAGGGTATTTCCCGACTCTCGTGCCAACTGTTCAGAACAACGCTCGTCTGAACATTATATGTATATATATATCATGGAAATAAAACATTAAAATAGAGACAATTTTTAATTCGAAAAGTCGCTAAAAATGTCGCTAGTCGCTAAATAGAAAAATTTGTCGCCAAACATTTGAAAAAATCGCTAGATATAGTGACAAAGTCGCTAAGTTGGCAACCCTGCGTGTCAGAGAACAATGACAACTTCATAGTGACAGTGTACAATCCTCTGAGCAGGAACATCTCTCACTACGTGCGGCTGCCTGTCCAGAATGGAACTTACTCCGTCACAGACCTCAGAGGTGAGTAGGTAATAATTATGTTATCCACAAGGTAATTTATGAACTGCTCCATATTTGTGAATGATTAACGGTTTCACAGAATTCTCTCTGATAAGAGACCATTTGAAGGGCTTAGAAGCCAAGGGGTAAAATTGCATTTTCATGAAACATGAGTTTAGTGCATATTTTGGTAGTTAAAATGTAAAGTTAATAATTTTGTGGCATCGAGATATGGGTGACACAGTCTCGTGGGCCATAATTTGGTGGTGTTTTACAAAAACAACCGTCATAAAAAATATGCTGCTAGTGTGAGAAGCGAAGATGTTATAAACGTCACTTAAACCCCTGGGCTTCTAAGCGTTAGGGGTCATGTAAATACCTTGAGTATCTAGTATATATTAAATAAGACTGTACAGTATAATATTTTTGCTTTTATCTTTAGCTGCTGTCAGGTAAATATTTCATTTTTAATATTAACTGGAACAAAAATGTATAATATAATTTTTGAAATTTGTTTTAAACACGTGAAAATATATAAACTTCATTGTAAAATAAATGTATGATGTTCATAGCATACAATGAAATATGAATAGCAGTACAGCAAAAATTTAAACCATAGTGCAGTGTAATGTTTGACTTTATAATTGTTTTTCAATATTTTCAAACATACAAATATTTGTGGCGTTTTTACCAAGCAACAGTAGGCCTACTGCTAAGCCAAATCAATTCTTGACGTATAATTTTGACACCTTGCTCAAAGTGTGATAAATATGTCTTCTGAGTCAAGATTGACACACTTGATACACATATGCTTCTTAGTTAATAATTCACTGGAATATTTTATGATTGATCATCATTTTATTGATATGTATACTACCATATTTCTGGAGAACTGTATGATAAACCTTTCATTACGATATCAATGCAGGCCTAATATACTCCATTTCGTATACGTTTGGATAAATTTCACAGCAACTGACCGACAATAATTTGTTTTATTTGTGTCACTACGCAAGACCAACTTTGCAGGACAAATGCTGAAATGGATATCTCAGGTTCATTTTAGAGTTAAAATTGTCTTGCATAGTGCAACAAATCACAAAAACATGAAAATTATTGCCCATAACTAGCTGTCAAATTTATCCAAACTTATATGGAACAGAATATATTAATAACTATTAGAACTTTGATTGGTTTAATGTTAGTTGTTTGCTTTTATTCACTTCTTTGCTTTTATATAGGTATTAGAAACACGCTTAACGTTTCTTTTACTTGTGGTTTAATCTATCAGCGTCAAATGTAAGAAAAAATCATAGTGTAAAAATAAGCCCGAAGTAAATAAATACGTGCAAAGATAGCCTGTGATTTTATGAGGCTCTGGAAAATTATGATTTTATAAAACAATTTAGCTCTCATAATTTTGTACGATGATCAGTATGTGAATTCATTCAAGCTATGGCAGTCATTGTCTACCTTACATATACGATTGTACTGTACATATTTCACAGGTGCAAAGCAAACAGCACAGACAGTGCCCATCCCCTCTCCAGTACTACAACTGGAAGGTCGTCAGAGTGAAGCCAAACAGGAGCTGGTGTTCAGAGCAGTAGATATTCCTCCACTTGGTCTACGTAACTACCGAGTGTCCAGGACATCTACCACAGCCACACAACATCAGCCTGTCTCTGACACTTACATCTCAAACCAGGTAACTATGCCCATTATATTAACCCCCATTCCCAACTCACACACATATAAACAAACTTGTAGGCACAAGCATACTTCTACAACTACATTCCTATAATTTTTCACGTATCCAGAAGATCAACGCACTGAAAGAAAAATTTTGTAGAAAGTCCTCCCTTAAAAAAATATTTTGCAATAATTACAAAACTAATTTAGTGGTGGCCACAAAATTTTAGTGGTGAGAACAACACATTTTTGTGATAACCACATAGTAAATTTAGCAGGGTGAATACTCAAAAAATATTTTGTAGCTACCAATAAATATTTTTTTTCCGTGCAAGCATACCAATTTTATCCCGAAAAAGTAGACTGAGAGATGTAATCAGCTCTCAATAACGTCTTCATAACTTGCGAGGATAATGTTACATGAGCACAAAGTGATGGTAGAATGCATAAATGGAATAAACAGGAGTACCCAGAGAAAATCCGGTGGTCAATGGCAAAGTCCGTCCCATTTCCAACATAAAAAAATCGGGAGCTACTCCTACAGGGAATCGAACACGAAGCGCCTTGGTGGTAGATGGATGGCCGACCACTTACTACAGCAGTCCCCTTATACATCAAACAAAAATCATACTTAGGCCATGTTCGGTGTTAATGTCCTTGATCATTTGCTCATGAGCCCTCACTCGTTTAAATAATGAAGTGTGTATTATGTGCATTCAAATCTAGTTATTTACGAATGACTTTTGTTGAAAGCGACATTCTAGGCTTCGTACGTGCCATTGTTGTACATGTAATATTTGATTTACGACCGCGAAGCATACATAAACTTCATCAAACTCGCCGCAGGCCTACAGAATTGAAGAATACGAATATTGCTGAGCGATATATTATTTCACGTGATTTATCAAGTCACTTCACTATACAAAGATTTTCTCCTGTCCGTTACCTTGAAAAGAAACACACGTAAATGTTTTTCGATGAATTTTATCCATTAAGGCACATAAGAAGGGAACTGTGAAACAAATGACAAACAACAAATTATAAAATAGTTATATTAATACAAAACATTCATTTATAAACAGAAACCATCTATACAATGAAAAAATCGCAAAAACACTATTTCCTGGTTAAACACTAAAGGACCTTTTAATGGAAACAAACCAAAATGAAATGCACACAGAAAAGTAGTAATACTGAATATTAATTCTCTGTAAACATTTCTTAGCTTCAGATGTTTACAATGAAACTGAAATTGTTTCTTCCACATAGTTTCATTTCATAATACATATTTATCTAGACACGCAGAGTGTCTTACACGGTATGCAATATGATGTGAAACTTTTGACTTCTTTCTGTTACAGCATCTGAACGTACAAATAGACAATACAACTGGACTTGTGGCAAACATCTCAGTAAACGGTACAACGATACCAGTGCAGCAGAATATGCTCTACTACGTCGCTCAGCAAGGATTCGACAACGATGGAGCCTATGTATTCCGACCACAGAGCAACACAGCAAGTTCTATTTCCGACTCAGCAAACTTCTCTGTATTTAAAGGTGTGTTGTTTACATATATTCAAGGTATTTAAGCGCTTGTGGGCCAAAGCGTAAAATGTGACATTTTTATTTAATCTTGATTTGTCTAAACACAATAATTAACTTTTTATGACTCAGTAAACATCAGTTTATGATTAAACTTACACGGGCGACAAGTGATAGTTTTACAAAATTAGGCATTCAAACTGAAAACTTTTGAAGGGCCTCATTTTAAAGGTATACATGTTAAAAAAAAATAAGGACTTGACATCACAAAATCTAGAAAAATGGGAAACTGCCACTTTTATAATTTTTAGTGTGATAATATCTAGGCCTCTATAATAACTGAATTTCAAAAACACTCGCGCTTTGAAATTCGGTTATTATAGAGGCCTATATATGGTCATACTAAATGTTACAAAGTGACAGTTTTCCATTTTTGTAAATTTTGTGATTTAGAGTACTTTTAAAACATGTTTTAATTTTTTATTCGAAAGTAAAGCATACTACCGCATAGTGCCACATAAAAAACATTCGCTGATAAAATATCTACTCGGCAAAAACGTCTCATCGAATTTTGATGAATAGTTCATATTTTATTGACAGTTGAGTATTCCAGTCATCTGCTTGACATCGTACTTCACTTGCACGTCAAGCGAAGCGTTCTCAAGTATTTTTAATTCCTGCACATGTCTTCAACTTCAAATACCTACGTAGATTGTGTCTCGTGTGTGCAGGGGAACTTGTTGAAGAGATACACCAGCAGTTCAACGACTGGACAAGCCAAGTTGTCAGACTGTACAGAGAAGATGAACATGTGGAGTTCGAGTGGCTTGTCGGTCCAATCGAAGTGTGAGTGGATACAAACATGGCAGATGTTTGCTTATAGCGCTGTATGTAATGAGGGTTTCTTTGTTATTTAAAAATCTACCTTCAACATACCAGTTTATCACAGCTTACTCTGCAGACAATAGCCAAAATAGTTTAAGTACTTAACAGTGATAAATTACTCTTTTTAGTGCCTTAGTGTTATATCTGAAGTGTAGAGTTTAAACTGGCAGCCACATAAATCACTTAATTTATATAATTGACTAAAATTAATTCATAACAGTACAACATTCCATAAGCTCAAACAATGTAGCAAAATATGAATAAATGCCTTCAAAACAATAAAATTAAAGTTTCATGCCACGCTTAAACCGAACTATATGTTATTATTTTTAAATATAGTTCGACTGAATTTTTTTGTTCATCTAGTAAGATATTCTCATTTCTGTTGTTATCCATCCCAAGGCGCAGTTCACACCAATCGGACTAATTAAATTAATGTTCGAAAAAATATATAAATTCTGGAACCAACAATTTAAAAATGATCTACACCGCCTGAAACACAACATGGCTGTCTATAACATTTCATCTGGTAGTTACTACCAAACTAATTGTCATTATGCTACTCTAACATGAAAACAAGCATGTTAACACGTCTTGCAATGGAACATCGTGCGTGCAGAAATCATATATTTACATATATCTAAAACATTAATATTTAACCTTAACCGACAAAAATATACATCAGACAATTTTCTTGTTCTGTTCTTGAACATCTGTTCATTAATTTTTTTCTCTGGAGAATTTTCTAATTTAACTATACGTGGAAATAACATTATTTTTCGGAATGGAAACAACATTTTTAGGTTGTTTCATTATTTCTTATTTAATGTTTTGTAAGAATTTCAGGAAAACAACTTACATTTAAAACATTTCACCATTTAGCATGAACCATTTGAAAATAAATATTGTGACACATTCGGATCAAGTATTTAATGTGTGGCCGCAGAAGATCATATAATACAGATTATAGGTATTTGCAAAGCGTTCTTAAATAATATATGGTGTAAAAATTATATACATTAGGCTTAATAGTGTTCCTTATATAAAACATGTTTTCTCACCATGGTTTCTTACCAATAGTTACAAATAAATCTTCGGTATGTTAATATTAACGGACAAAAATTGAATAAGCGTTTATGTCTCCCACAGTTCAGGACGCGGAATAGAGCCAATTTCAAGATATTCAACAGACCTAGTGTCTAACGAGACTTTCTACACCGACTCGAATGGTCGGGAGATGTTGACTCGCAAGAAGAATTACCGGCAAACGTGGAACCTGACAGTTAACGAGGCAGTATCGGGTAACTACTACCCAGTCACCTCGAGGATAGTCATCAAGGATGAAGAGAAAGGACTGGAGTTTGCTGTGCTTACTGACAGGTCACAGGGAGGATCCAGTTTGCAGAACGGTCAAGTTGAACTCATGGTGAGTACACACAACTATTGAATATATACAGGTAGGGATATGTATGGTATGTGAGTACAGCACCACATATGTACAGGTAGGAACCAGCGAGTATTACATTTTTCTATCTGCAGACTGATATACTGTTAGATGGTCGTTTGATGTCTCTGCCAGTGGTCAAATTTTTCTTGGTTCATGAAGACGTATCTCGAAGGACATCACTATATAGTACAAGTTGTGACTGTGGTCCTCTGTTAATCTTGCCTTTTAATTGCACGCCATTGTTAATTACTAGGCTTCCTACCTGTTTTATTTACAAAACGGATCCTCTTCACCATTCCGATTGCCTCTGACTCATTCACCTGTTGAACCAACTACTGACACTTTTCTCACGAGTTATCAGCAAATTTTAATTGCGAACTGGTTGCATGTGTCACGAAGCTCCTCGTTATTCCAGATACTGGCCACTGTAAATTAGAGACCCTTTTCTACTAGTTATTGTGAGAGCATTTCAATAATACCCTGGGTAGTAAGACAGTGATGGCGTGTTATGTAATCAACACAACAGACTTCTAAATACGTCAGTAGACACAGCTAGTATAGTTTGCTTTACAATTGCCATGTCCAGTAGCTAGTTGGATACTGAAGTCGTTTGTCTGCACGAAGTTGTTCGGTATTCGTGTTTTGATATCCCAAATTACGCAAGGAATCAATATTCATATTTACTCTCGCTCCATCTTTCTTGCTAATCGCTAAGTGTATGAATTTCTATTTCTTTCTTCTCCTGAAGGAACACTGTCATTATATTTGCTCGTATGTGGTTTCGCCTCTTTCATTAATTAAGATTTTTGTGGACACCAGCACTTGAAGAGCATCTGTTGAAACTGTTCGATATGCCTTCGTGACTACCAGAAGTGTAACTCTCTGAAATTTTGCGTGTCGTCTTTTCACAAAGACAACATATGGGCTACTTTATGATGTCATATTGCTGCAACATAGGTCCTTATGAATTCAAATACATACATGTAGATCTTTTTCATAGTTTTCAAGTTAAGGCGCTACACGGTGTTGCCTGTTGCCATCAACTTGTGCAGAAATTCTACTGATTTCTTACCAATATAGTTCATGTGATAGCGGAAATTCAGTTTGTAATACAGATTAACATCCATGTACTTCAACTATAGTCCAGATTGGACTGGTTGGCCTTGAAAGTGAAGTACGCTTAAGGTTTTCTTATAACATCATAGTATCGTCGTTGTCCATTGTGTTAACTAAGCCATCGTCTTCACAATTTTATATTTTACGACTTAGCTGGAATTTCCTTTATGATAATCAACACATCTGTACATCCATTGATTTCCATTCATTCTGGGAATCCTGCCTCAAGAATACAATTGAAAATTATATTCCGCAAAATCAATCCATATAGCCTACTCAACTACTTTGTACATATAAAAACAGTAAGGATAAATAAAAATAAGTTACAAGAATTAAATTTAAAAGTAACAACTTTAACTTTGTTTCATACACAAATTGACAGTTCAGGATAATATTTGAAACAAACTGGACTAGTTTACACACTACACTTAAATAAGTTATTTGGAGGCCTTTGTCTACTCTTGATTGTTTGTTACTTTATTTTTATAGAAAATCGTTTGTATGCCAATTGTTCATTATATGACAAAGATATTTTTATCTCAGTCTAAATACAACATTAAAATATGTTACAGATGTTACAATATCACAATTTAACCTTACATTTTACCTTTAAGGTTGAAGGCTTTTGACATAAAATATTCCTTAAGCATACTCAGTTTAAGTAGCAAATTTTTAAATTATTTTAAATTTATATCAACAGAAATTTTATACCTAACTCTGCACACTAATTAACAGTCATGTGGTAAAGTTCTCTTTCAAATGTTTCACATGAATTTTTTAAAATTTTTATGCATTTATTGAAATATCTTTAGTAACACATGGATAGGGTCACGTATTTATCAAATGAAAAATTTTCTGTCCGTTAGTTTTCAGTACAACGTATATTATTCAGACTTCCTTTCTTAGTAATTGGCATGTCTCCATTTGACTGGGTCAGTGCTAACTCTAGGGCGTCACTATTGTCCGTTTGTGGTTCACGTGTAAACAACTTTACCGAGCCACGTATCCATCTTCCAATAATTAAGTGTGCATAATGCTACACTGTTTTAAGAAAATAATAGAGGCATGAATAGGTGCTCCTGTTTTTCGCGAAAAGAATTCAGCCCTACTTCGTTTTAGTGTCTCACGTGCACATCTGCAATTCTGGTTCTTTGTCAGTGATTGGTAGAGCCACGATTTTATGGCGAAAAGATTTTTGCAACATTTGGTTTAGATGCGTCATATGCACACCTGCAGCTCTGCTACATCGTCTGTGATTGGATTATTTTACTCTCACTTGCCTTGGCAAATTATAAACGTACAGACCCACAATAATCTTATTCTGATTGGTGCAGTCAAATGAGAAACGTGTCTGAACAAAGACACGCTGCCAATAACCTTGAAACAGAACTACCGATGTGCACGAGAGTCACTGAAACAAAGTGGGGCAAAAATCTTTTCGCGACAAAATCGTAGCCCTAGTGATTGGATATTTTAACTTTTGCGAACCTAGGGATTCTACCGGCAAATCACGACGTGTGGTCACGATCTAAGAAGAACAGGTCTGGACACTCGCCTATCCACCAATGTATTTTGCTTGACCTCCTTGTTGTTTGGCTGTAGTTTGTCAAGTTACCGAGAATGTCGTACTTTTTGGTGCTGTAATCCGGGCGGTCGGACTCAAACTCCGCCCACTTTTTTTTTTTCCATTGTTAACATTATAAAGTAAATAAAGATTTCTGGAGCCATGATTTAAAATTGTGAGCGAAGGAAGTATTTCATGAATTGATAAAAAAATACGTTTTGATAAATTATTTATCTTGGTGGGAGGGAAGTAGGTGGATTTTGAGCTCGACCGTCCGGAATACAGCGCCAATAACGTATAGAATTATCGGTAACTTGGCGAACTGCAGCCAAACAGTAAGGGGGTCAAGTTTCCAGGCGAGTGTCCAGACCTGTTCTTCTACGACCGTGCGTGTGGTGTTGCAGGAACGTTAATGTAACTGGCTCAGTCAAGTAGACACGCTGCCAATAACCATGAAGCACAGCTGCAGATTTGCACATATGGCACTGGAACAAACTGGGGCAAAATTATTTTTGCGAAAAACTGGGGTCGCTGGGCATGAAATATTCTCGCGTGCTTATACTGTCTATATATACGCACAATACTGAAAACTATGAAAAAGCATGCATAGTATTATCCAGAAGTACCCGCTGCAGTTTACTGTATGCAAAGTGTAAGTAACTCTGGTTGTTTCGATTTTCTATATAACGATGCAGTAAAAAATAACATTACTGCTGGACAAACCTAAGTGTAGCCCCTGGTAGGGGAGGTAAGAGCGCTAGTGTTTCAAGGTCGCCGTGTGAAGGTAGTGTAAGGGAATGTCTTGAGGCCCTCCCTCCATATACATTATATTCATATTGTAAGCGACCATCTGTAGTGCGTCTAATAGGCCGGTGCAACCCATGAAATATAGGACAACTACACACTGGTTGTCACTTTCTGGCTGACGAGACTATATACGATCTGCTTGTTGCGACGGTCAGGCTACTTGCTCGCTATTGGATGGGAGAATGTACTGGGTCAAGGGATTGTAGAAGGGTGAGGTATGTCAGAGGGGGACGGCTGTAGTTCACATAATTTCCGAGGACACACTTAGATTTGTTGAGCAGTTACCAACTATTTACTCCATCAAACTGGAAATAATTTTGTGTTGTGTTATTTTCCGTCAGCTATCCTCACTTTTAAAGGTAAAGATGAGTGTTTTAATTATAACTAAACGGAGACAAGATTGGTATGTTTTATATATAAAACGTATAATATTATAATATATTTAACGAATAATACATTTAGTACTGTAGCAACACATTTCAAAATGTTTTTTTTTTTTTTTTTTTTTTTTTTAACCAAAGTATAAACTGCCCCTTCTATTTATATGTATTATTTTTATTTAAGAGGTAAGGTATTCACTTTTTTAAAATATAATCTGAATTACTTTGACTTTGACGGACATTCACTGTTACGATCAATGACTTACGTTCAAGAAAATTGTCTAGTTTAACATACAACCGCAATGCAAGGATCGTTTAAAGATCAACAAAATAAGCATGGCTAAGCAATATTTACAGTATTTTTGACACTAATGCCTACGGTTATAAATATAAGTATATCACATTACCCCTTGACTCCAAATATGCTGAGAATTGCATGTGTAGGCACATTAAGTTACGTGGTAATTATTTGGTTTGCAAAGCTGCATCGTCGACTGTTGATGGATGACGGCATGGGACTTGGCCAGAGTTTGAACGATGCAGAGCCAGCACGAGGGAAGCACTACGTGGTTGTAGGAAGGACCTCGGGACATGAAGGAGTCTCCCTGGCGGCAAGACAGAGACTTCTGGCTCAGAAGAAGCTGCTGCAACCCTGGTTGTTCCTCAGCTCTGCAGACAACTGGCCCACCAGCTACTCTCACCAGGTATTGCTTGATTTCATTAATAATTAGCTATGTATGTAAACTTGTGTGCAATACTGTTGCTATGTTTACAATACGTTACTACTATGAACCAATCCGAAACGGAAATAAGTGGTATGAACAAAAATTTCACAATATCAATTGAATCAGTCATTTGAGAAATAACTTAAGGGCGCGATCTACCGCAATTTTCATCATCATTATTTTATTTTTTATTTGTACCAGATATTTTTTCATTATTTTAGACACAAAATATGATTAAATTTGGCTCTTATGAAATTTTTTTATCTCTTATAGTTTTCGCGTAATGGCTTGTTAAAAATCATATTTTGCATGTTACCGTTTTAAGGACTACACTAAAACCAACTGATATACCAAACTCAAAAAAATCACAGTGGATAAAGACATTAAAGGCTACAATGACATGCTCATAAAATTAAAGAATAAAAATTATTTGAATTAAAAAAATGCCGAAACTGAAAATAAAAATTTTAAAAATTCAATATTTTTTTAATACAAATAGTTTTTATTACTAAATTTTATGAGCATGTCATTGTAGCCTGCAATGTCTTTATCGACTGTGATTTTTTATAGTTTGGTATATCAGTTGGTTTTAGTGTAGTCGTTAAAACGGAAACATGCAAAATATGACTTTAACAAGCCATTACGCGAAAACTATCAGAGATAACGAAAATGCATTAGAGTCAAATTTAGTCACATTTTGTGTCTAAAATAAGACATAAAATATCTGGTACAAATAAAAAATAAAATAATAATGATGAAAATTGCGGTAGACCGCGCCCTTAAGTCAATTTTCAACTAAAGTGAACTGTGGGTGTTACAATTTTGTACAGAGGTAGTCAATGAAATATTGTGTTTATCAGATGAACTCATAGTTCAGTGCTTTGTTACACTCGCAAATGACACTTCATGTTGTTTAACAATAATGTATTTACCTTTGTACAAAATTATAACACACACAACACGTTTTGGTAGATAATTGATTTATGTTGTTTCTCAAATAATCGATTCAATTAGTTACACAATGTTTCAATGCTAATAACTGAGGACTTACAACAACCCACTAATAGATTTAACTCTTTTTTCATCAGGCGTCAGTACAACCAATCTCACCTAAATAAACAACTCTATATGGGTTTCCCATAAATCATGTTTGATCATAATCCACTGTCAACTGTAGGGCATGTAAGTAATTATCAAGAAATGTCTTTTCAAAGTTAAAGGAAATTTTCGTTGATTGACGGAAAGATTGCTTACACTGTAATCACTTATCAGTTTATGTGAATGTACTATTGTGACATAATTGTAGATTTCTGGCCTCCGCAACTCTCTTCCTGAGAACGTTCACTTGCTGACACTGGAACCATGGCGTGACGGCACCATCCTGCTGAGACTGGAGCACATCATGGAGAAAGATTACGACGCTAAGCTTTCAGAGAGTGTTACAGTGGACGTGAAGGTGAAAACTGTATTTATTACTTTAAAACTAGTTTACTTAGGCACAACAGTTTTGTTATTTATTTTTATTTGCCCTTAAATCAAGCATATTCTGCTTCTTCACGTTACAAACCAATTTACTGTCTAGGATAAATGGAAATATGAGTTTCAAATAACTTCAAAAATTAGTTTTCTCTCTAGCAAAATGTTAACTTAAGTCCAGAACCAATAATTGTCGGTATTGTTGCCACGTTGCATTTTGACATACGTTTCATTTTCCTTTAGAGATGGGACGTTATTTTCATATGCTCTTACTTTGAAATAAAATTTTCACTAAATTTAAGTAAATAAAAATATGAACACGCTTTCTAGTAACATCGTCATAACATAATATAAATCATTTGTTTTACAGGATATTTTCGCACCCTTTACCATCAGCTCTATGAGAGAGACAACACTGGACGGCAACCAGTGGTTGTCGGATATCAACAAACTCACCTGGCGAGCGACGTACGAAAACAGCACAGTTACTGTTCAGGGACGAAGTGGAAATTATACTATATCGCTTAGTCCTATGCAAATAAGAACCTTTATTGTAGACATTGTGATGGAAATCAAAGAGACGTCATAAGCATGACACGAGAATAAATAAGACTACGCAAGTGTATAAAGTATGTTTTTTTAATCATTAATGAAACATACCGAGCTGTAGAAACATAATATTTTGCTGAATTCACACAATATTACAAAAAGAAACATACATTTCGAAAATTTTATGTTTTAGAAAACAAACAAAATATTTAATTCAACTAAAGTGTGCATTCGTTATTCGGTTTATTTATATGATCTTTGAAAGAACTGTGCAATGGGAGTGCATGGCTGGATTTAGTTGCTTGGATATACTCTACTGCGATTTCGCAATGGAGTATGTCCAAGCAACTAAATCCTGTCATTCGGTTTGTTATTCAGAACACATACATTTTACCAATGCGGCGAAACAGGAAGATACTATTCTTCTTCTTGGAGTATTCAGTACAGAGGCTGGTTGGAACCTCAGAAAAAACATCTGAGGCGCGACTAGGCAAGGATGAAACTGCTGTGGTTCTCCACTGTCTTCTGTAGTATGTGGATGAGGGACAACACAGCACCCAGTACTGAGCCCAGGGCGGTGACTGTACATTGTACCTCCCCGCCCGTGACTCGAACCCGGGACCCTTGATCCACCAGTCACGAACGGTAGCCACTGAACCCAGCAGTCGAACATTGACTATCCTGCCGAAATTAATCTCCAGTGATTTACTTTGAAACACAGAAACAAGTTCAGCTAGCAGGACAACGTGGTCACCTACTCGTAGTTACAAATATAAGTAATGCATTACGTGCACAAAATCCTAGAAGACAATATTCAAGTATAACTACTGAGTTATCAATAGAGGCACGAGTATTTCGCGTATTGATTGTAGGTCAGGTTGAACTCCAATAACCGGTATATCACTGTATCTTCTGTGATTAGACGACAGGTGTTTTGACACACCTTTGGAGGTTGGAAGCCAGTAGTAAATAATAAATTAATTCGCGGGGCTACCCACTTGTACGGGTAGGAGCCAATGGATATTCTACTTTGACCAGTGTGTGTATAGGACTGAGAAGTCTAGACTACTACCAGATTAATACGCGAAATACCCGTGCTTCTAGTCATCAAACTATAGTAAATGGAAAGCGAGCAAGCATTAAAAATGGCTGAAAAGAAGAAAACACTATGTGCAAATATTTATGTTACATAACTGTAAGGCTTAACTGCAAGTAACACACACAAATAATTACTGTACAAATAAGAAAGCTACTACTAAATTAGCATAAGTAGTGATTTAGTGGGCGTTGTTGCGATTTTAGTACTCCTTGAAGTTATCCAACTAATCCTAGTCCTCTACAACGATAACAAATACCTGGTAAGTAGTGGCAGACATCTCCGAATTACTGCCTGCCTAATTTTACTAAATTTCTACACTCTATGTATATCATGTTCTTTATGGGGAATACAGATCTTCATTTTAATTTAGAGGGCAAACAAAATGGGGTGGAAGGTAAGAAAATACTTCCATCTACATTATCAGAAGAAAACTCACGGATAGCTATTGCTATGCCAGTGCGTGACCAACCGGAAATCTTGCGCTGGTGAAACGTCGACTCTTGTGCAAGCGATTTAATGTTGTTTTACCATTGGTTGAAAGACATACAAAGCACTTCAAACTAGCCACGGTCTTTATAATATTATTGAGAGAAATACTGGCGGTGTCGCTTTCTTCAGAGCATAGCACTGCATACTAGAAATCGGAGAGCAGAAACTGCATCAACAAAGCTGCATGGCCATTAGTTGTGATTTTATATTAAATTCATATTATATATTTAATATTTTCGTTTTTGTGCAAACCGGGTGAAATAAGAGTGTGTTTTAGCCACCAATATAAATGCATGAAAATATTGTTCGTGTAGAGATTTGTCGGTGTCAGCTTATCAAATATCAGGCAACAGTAATATATGAAAAATTAATTGACACGTTCAGGAATCAGATGTTCTACTGGTCTTCCTTTCTTGCTTCTCCCCCTTGAAGTTATAAACAGCATAGCTTATAATTGAATTTTCTACATAAATATACATTGAAAATCAACATGAAAGTTACAATTAAACATGTGAAACAGCAAAAATGTGGAATATCAGTGAAATAAAAAACGTTTCATCTAATACCTTTGAAAAAACTGTTACTTCGCTTTTTCTCCATCCAGTTAGCTGATAAAAATAGCACAAAAATGTTAATTTAAGTTTTTTGCAAATATCTGAAAACTTTGCATTCTACGACAAAATCCTTGACAAAATTGCCCCATTTTTAAATAAACTACATATTTGCAATACTTTTTACGTGTTGGAATATCAAAATCTGTTATATTCACATTTTTAACAACTTTTTCAAAAGGCATAACTTTGAAAAAAAAAGCGTCACTTTGCTATTTCTCCATCCAGTTAGCTGTTAATTATTGCATTTTAGTTTTTTGCAAATATCTCGAAAACTATACTTTGGTGTGAATGTGGTGATGAATCGCCTTAAGCTGCTCAGCACCCCGAGTGCTCCACTGTCTTCACTCCTAAGTCTTCGATTCAACTCCCGTCGCACATCTCCTTTTTGTCCATCGACCAGTAGCAGCAGTCCTCTTCTTTCGCCCTATATTGCTCAGAGTGTATGTGCCTGCAGCCTCCTGGAGACTCTGACGTCACGAAGATGTCATCACCAGTATCGCTCCACAAACATAACACCTTCTTATAGCCGGACCAAATTCGAACATTCCTCGAATCGGCCGTCCGGAGTATTTTATACCCAGTCCACAAGTCGGGGATTCACTTAATCACAGGGGTCTAAGAATAGACATTACATCATGCTTCGGACGTGTGTTAAGCCTTGTAGGCCGGTCGCACAGGCTTCAAGGGCAATTGAAACAGGTTTTGGTAACACAGATCGGAGAATTCCCACCCCGAGTCCGTCTGGCTCGCGATTCATTGGCTAGCTCGTATGGTGTTTCAACACAACCACCAGCCAACCAACTCGAGGAAACACGGTATGTACAATATGTTACTGTTCATAAATTATTGCTACGTAGGATTTAATTTATATTAGTATTTTTAAGTCTGACTAGCACACATGTGCAACAACATAGTAATAATCCAAATTTGCAGTGAGTGATTCAGAAATTATTATATTTTAATTTTCTGTGTGTAAATTTGCTTACGTTATTTGCTTATTTCAAAAACATGTACTCATTCTTCCAAGTTTGCTACGTAGTACAAAGTAAGTGCAATTGTCACCATGAAAATAATACTTTCAACCTTTTTTATCGTAATGTAAGGTGGCAGCCAGGAAGTTTCAGACGATTTTAAATGACTCCAAATTCAGAATCTCTCAAATTACTTGTTTTCCACACAACAAAACTCTTAAAAACGTCTGAACTTTTGACATTGCTATATGACAAAACATTTGTTGATGTCGTCTTTACTGATTCATAAACTAGCCACTAGATGTTACCCACTTTGAGCGACGGCGCGAATGCACCATACTTAAGTCTGGCTTTTAAACGTAACAGAATGTAAATTTACAGTAGTATTTTCATAAATAATATAGGTTTTAGCGTCTTACTGTATTTTTCTTTCTACTGTATGTCTTAACTTAAGATAGTTTGCTGATGCACAGCGACTGAAGTCATTAAAAAAAAAACACTACCCACTCTACATTTGCAGGGGAAAAGGTTACATGTACATTTATTGGTGGATGACTCCAGATGGACTGCCACTTGTGTGTGAGTTTTTTTTTCAGTCAAAATACGTACACAACTATGCATTTCTGTTAAGAAAGTTATTGGCATTCTTTTTCTCTCTTCTCCCGTGTGTGTTGTAAATATTATCTTATTTTTATTAATACAACACAATACTCCCATTTGTTTACAGCTGATTACAATATTTATGTACACAGATTACAAATGCCGATAACTGTGTTGCAAAATAAAAGATCATTAAGTAAACGAGTAATGTGTTTTATTGACACAAAATTCAATTTATTACACTTCGTTTTCTACTGCACATACTAAACGTAACTACTGGATGGAAGCTCGCTCATAGCTTCATGTAAACAGTTAGTGCCTGTCGTCCGCGCTGTAGCTTTAGGCCAGTTGGACGACGAAGGTGCGTATCTGCATGGGACTGAGGGAGACTGCAGTTCCCTGGAGTGTTGGTGGCGTGATGGCCGTGCTGTTGCCATCTGTTGTCCGCCAAGACAACTTCTGTATGTCCGTCAGCCACTGATTGCCATCTAGTGTAGTCTCACGCACTGACAGCACGCTTCCACTCGAGAAAATATCCTGCAATGAAGCGAACATGAACGAGGTCATTACAAACAATTATTTTTCATGTCCATCCTGACTAGTGGTAAGTAATGTTGGGGTAGAGAAATAAGGAAGCAGATCATTGTGTTTTGTCAATTGTTCGTGTGTTTATACAGTAACGGTCAGGGCCAAGCACGTTATAAAATAGTATGTCGAAGTGAATACAGAGGATGCACTGATGCCCGGAAAATCAACTTTAAAATTACAATCCTCTAGAATGAAGTCACAAAGTAATTTTTAAAGGTATAATTATTCTTATCATGCTCACTTTACGAACGAATTGGAAATATATATTGGGTTATAAAAATAAGTTTTCGTTACAATAAACATAGATCGTCTTATTTGGCTATTGATTCTGAGTTATATTGTTATATTTTAAAACCTGGCATTACAACAGACTTGTGAGAATGGACAATGGCTAACGTCGAGTGCTCAGAAGAGGACGGCAACCCACTAGTAAACCGACAGTGATGGAGCATTGTGTGGTCATGACATTGTGGTGATTGGTTTCCGATATGAGCAGTGATCAGTCAAATAATGACCGGTTCTCTTGTGTCTACAACTGTGTGAAGTTCAGCCTGGAGGCCAAATATATGCAATATAGTAGCGTCTCTATGTACTACACATAAAGTATCAGAACATTCATAAAATAACTCACTCGGGGTGAGTCATGGAACTTCTCGAATTTTGTATCAGCGTTGTACAATATTTAATAAACGTCTTTAACCAGCCCAGGACGGTAAGGGAGAAAGGAAGCGTGACCAATCTCTTCTCACCACACCAGCGGCCTATCAAATTGCAGTTAATTTCCTACTCAAAGATCGTGTCCACTTATCTGGCAGACCTGCTGGTACTGTTTTTTGGTCGACCATCGTGCATCTCTAATTAGTTTGTGGGATTTACTATGTTGCCAAAAACTCTTCACCTTCATATGCTCATTATTTAATAGGTAAAACTTCAGTGTAATATTTTTGTTTTCTCGAAGCCAGTTTGCAAAGATCAAATACAGCAATGATAGAAAACAATGTTGCCAACTTCAAACTTTTCTCGAGCATCGTATTTCTGAAGAAAAATTTCTGTCGCTGAAATATCGTAAATTTAAATGCTGTGTAACAGAGTACAGTAAACTAATGCTTCATTCTGGGTAAATGGTTGCCCATAAAGTTGGCAAATACGGTAAAATACTAACAAGAATCAAATCAGTTGTCACATTCGGTCGGACGTGAGTTAGTTACCTATTTATGAGTTTATTAATTATGAAGCCAGCGCTGATTTTATTTATTGTGCTTTGTCAAAGAAATTGTATGTTGTGCTGCTTTGTGTCGCAACGGGCCATGTGTTTACAGCCCGCTGTGGTGATATAATCAGAGGGAAAATACTGGCTAATAGTTGACCAGAAAGCTGCCAGATATAAACTAGTAATATCCCACCGAATATGACGCAAACTGGAGTCAGACCACGTACTGCACCATATCGTGAAAACGTGAGCATACCAGAAATATAACATTTTCATTAAATCTTTTTACGTGACGTATCCGGGAGCTTTGACCAGTCCGGACCAGGTCAGGTCAATTCTTGGCGATGACTGCCCGTCTCTATGTCGATAGGCCATTGTATCTCGACCATCTAGCGCATACATATACTTGAGCCCCACAGCTCGAGGTCTCTTTCTCTTAGTTGAACTTAGTGCGACGTGGTCGCAGGAAATGAGGTCCGGTCCGGGCCAAGTCAGGTCAATTCTTGGCGATGACTGCCCGTCTCTATCTTGATAGGCCATTGTATCTCGACCACCTAACGAATACATATACTTGAGCCCCACAGCTCGAGGTCTCTTTCTCTTAGTTGAACTTAGTGCGACGTGGTCGCAGGAAATGAGGTCCGGTCCGGGCCAAGTCAGGTCAATTCTTGGCGATGACTGCCCGTCTCTATCTTGATAGGCCATTGTATCTCGACCATCTAGCGCATACATATACTTGAGCCCCACAGCTCGAGGTCTCTTTCTCTTAGTTGAACTTGGTGTGACGTAGTCGCAGGAGATGAGGTCCGGTCGGAGACTCTGATCTTAAGTGCATCCTGACTTCATGTTGTAAGTTGATCGTCCACAAATTAGCTTGATTTGAATTTAACTTTAGTGGTTCACGTTCGTCTAGTCGCGTTCCTTGACTAGGTCAGTTTTGTGTTTTAATTGTTGGTTACTAATTGAGTAAATTGATTGGTTAGCTGTTATATGGTTATTTTACACTGAAAGTTATTGAAGAGAAACACATTAATACATAACTGTCAGTTTCCAGTAATATATTGAATTGATTTGAATTATAACTTTTATTTCAAGAATGTCCGTTGTCCCACTTGCTTAAGTAGCGAATTGGTCTCATACAACTTTAAAGTGAAAGTGTCTCTAGTGCCTAAGAGAACAACCAAAGTGGTTAGAGTATGTTTCTGTCACTACCATGACTAAAAATTTGAAAGAACATGGATCACTCCTGTTGGGAGATGGAGCAAAGAATAATCCCCCAGTATAACTTTGTAGCTTAATGTAATTTAAAGCAAGTAGTTAAGGGAATTCTCGCTCCAGTCAGACTAAAAATTGTGAAAAGTAAATTGTTTAAGGTGATGACAAACAGAGTTAATAATGAATACTTCACGTTTCTATATGATTTTAGTTGTTGTTTTAATTCATTTGGTTGAGAACTCGTTGAGTTCAGACGAATTTAGCTTGATCTAGTAGATAATTTATTAATATTGTCTAACGTTGTCCTTAACCCTGATGTATATGTATAAACTCCTACACTAACCCTCCCCGCCGCATCTTAGCTTACGCCACTCTGCAAGACTTTGCTACCTTATAACATCTTAATTGAAGAGTTAATTGCAGTTCTTACCAGCTGTTTTAGTTAGTAGGTGGTGGTAGCGTATCAATCTCTCCTCTCCTTTGGCCAGGTAGGGCTACAACTTTCCCCTCTCATCCCCTTCACTCACTCGAGGTTCGATTCCGGACAGGGGGTGGCGTGACAACACCTTTATCTAGGAATGTTGTTATGTGGTATTTCCATTGACTTTCAAAAAGTGTAGATTTAAAGTGGAGTTTTAAGTGTTTATTGATCTAACACACACTCTTATGCTTACATGTTGTTTCACCAAACGCAAGATACCGCGGTGTTTGAGTGGTCAAACCTCTCGCCTCCCACCTAAGCAATCCGGATTCGATTCCCGGCTAAATCGGTTCCCGGATTCTCGCTTGTGGTAATCGTGCCGGACGATGCCTCTGGTCGACGAGTTTTCTCGGGGATATCCCGTTTACCCTGCCCATTCAGTCCGGCATTGCTCCATATTCTCATCATGTCATCACTCACCAGCGCTTAAGACCTCGATGTTAGGTGTTGACAAAAATCTCTTCACAGTTTCACCAAAAGATAACATTTAGTTCAGTTTCTGGAAGGACAGGTATCAATTAACAAACAAGTGGATTCGGTGGTATAGACTTTGCCAGAGAGCGGGGGATGACATATTGACCTAACTCACACAGCGATACGTTTAAATTTCAGGGAAGTTGAATAATTCACGGAAGCGAATGTTGGGTACGGTGCTGTTTGCAACAATCTTTACGTTACCGTTCGAAATTTTCATTATATCTAATAGCCGTAAGGTGGTGATTATTTTACTTAGGAAGACTGTAAACGGGAAAAATTCGAAAACAAACACGCAGCACTTATTTCAGGAATCGTACTTAGCTGAACTGTATGTACTGTCAGCCAGAAGCATTTAGAAGGTTCCTTAACACCAGTTTTTGGAGAGGGAGGAAAAACATGTCAGAATTACTAGTGTCAATCTTTCTTATGTTTTGTTAGCATATGATTTATTTCCAACTGCAAATGTGTAAATGTGAATGCGTGATCTTCGTTGATTGAATTATTTTGCATTTCAACACTGTACAGTAAGAGCATGTGTACCTGAATGTCGACAGTGACACTTGTGGAGAGTTTCGTATCATCGTTCTTCTCCAGGATGTGCTCCAGTCTCAGTAGGATCTTGTCTTCACCCCACGGTTCCAAGGTCAGTAGCTGCACGTTGTCCGGCAGAGACTTCTTTACACCTGAGAACTGGTCACACACAAGCAAAGTAAGTGGTGTGGCTTTCGTCTCGTTGAGACCAAGGACATCACAGGCTGTGACTAAGAAATTAAAGAACAGAAAGGAAAGTGGCTATGGCCCTTGAAAGTAATCATTCCTGCATTCACCTGGAGAGGTTTTGGAAAACTGCAGTACAAATTGTAATTTCCGTGACCCAATTTCGGATAGTGCAGCAGGTACATCATAGCGGACTGATGTACCCATCGCTGTTGCCATGTCCCAATATTTTTTATTAACATAGCAAGTATAACATGGTTGTCTGACTCGCCTATGGGGCTATTGTCCTATTCCAATTTTGGATTTCTGCAGCAGGTACAGCATGGCCACGTAATGCATCAGTGGCTATTGCCATGCCCTAATTTAGAGATAATGTTGCAAGTATAGCATGGTTGCCTTATTAATACATGGCTGTTGTTATATACTATTTTTGAGATGCTGCAGCAAGTAGCAGTATGGTTTCCTGATTCATCCATTGCTGTAACCATGTACCAATTTTGGGATGTTGCAGCAAGTACAGCATGGCTGCCCGATGCATTAAAATTCTGGGACTCAGTACAGGGACGTAGCCAGAAGGGGGATATCGTTTTATAACCCCCCTCCGAAATGAAAATAAAATTATCAGTAGTATAGTCACAGTTTAGGTATAAAAACTGCTTAAATTGCATTATTTTGCATACTGAAACCGAAATTTGTCCGGGGAGGGGGAGGGGAGCCGGATCCCCCGCTTCGTTACGTTTATGTTATGTTGTGAAAATTCTCAAGTTGGTATCCCCCATCACCCGAATAAAATCTCCTGGCTACGCCCCTGACTCACTAACACATATGGCATGCCTGCTTGATGCACTCATGTAAATTATTTTTCCGAAATTCTCCAGATAAGTAAGCACATATTTTTACACTGCTGTATCGTAATCATATGATACTAATGTAAGACACCTTCACTATTTAAAATGCTAATAGAGGTAATTTGTCAGAGTGGTTTTCAGACTGTTCATGTCGGTTACCTTAAACAAACAAAAAACCTCAATACATATTAAGTGAATACTTTCTACTTAGTTTTGACTACAGAAGAATGTTGCACAGTCTGTAAGCGAATTCTCTGACATCAGTGTAACGTCGGGGTTACGAAAAAGTTTCCCAATCACAGTGAAACAGAAATTATTGTGCGAAATTTTTTGTCGGTGTAAATTTTTTTCGTTGGTTCACTCCCCGTCCGTGAACTGTAGAACACAGTTTTTCGTTTGTAGTTGGTTATTATTAACACTAGCAATACCTGATGAGTGTAGCTGGTGGGCCAGTTGTCTGCAGAGCTGAGGAACAACCAGGGCTGCAGCAGCTTCTTCTGAGCCAGCAGTCTCTGTTTTGCAGCCAGGGAGACTCCTTCATGTCCCGAGGTCTTCCCCACAACAATATAGTGCTTCCCTCGGGCTGGCTGCGTGTCGTCCAAACCCTCGCCAACTCCCTTGTTATCATCCTCCAAAAGTCTGCGATGGAGCTTCGCAAATGAAACCACCACAGTGTAATGTAATGTGTTTACACATACGGTTTTCACCATAACTAATCTTCATCATCTGTACATTGGTATATTTTGAGAATCTTACTTATAACTGTTGCTTAATATAAATCGCGGGTTTTCACCCGCTGTCTGCATGTTCGTGGCGTTTAAGTATCAGTCGTGTCACTACTTCTTTGTCTTTCGGCAGTCTTCGCATACGACGTCTTCGGGTACTCTGTTGACCAACAAAATTCTTCAGTAGCCTGTGGACTAACTGTTGGTCTACAGACTACCTGAAGATAGCAGCAGCTAAGACAGTCTAAACGTCGAAAGACAAGAAAGCAGTGAAGCGGCTTAGTCCCAAAAGTCAAGAACATGCTACAGTTACTTAAAAAAGTTTAAAACACAATTTGATATCTATATATTTTTGAAATTCAATACGAAAATAAAATATAAAACAATAATTCTAGATAGTGAAATTAGCCAACCTTATGAGCAAATACTTTCCAGAATAATGAAACAATTTGTTAAGCGTAATCTGTTGCGCCGTAGTTAAATGCATGGATTTCGGTGACAACTATTGCTCTTTAAAATACGTTACTCGAGAAAATTTTGTGCTTAGAAAGTTGGCAAAACCCGTTGTCTATGGTTTCTATTTTTAATTTTTGTAAATTGGTTTCGAGAAACTTACCATTTTTAATGTTTTTAGCGCCAAATTATGTACAGTACCGTACCGCCTAACTTGCAATTTATTAACAGTTCCTGCAGTTGGGCTGAATTATAAACTGAACAGCGTTCATAAATTTATTTCATTGATCCTACTGGCATACGTTTATAGAACAGTTCTGTTTACATTCTATTGTTGTTTTCTGTAAAATATAAAACTGAATAATTTACATTTAAAATGAAAAATCATGCAATAACCTCATAAATCAAATACTACATAAGCTCGTACATTATCCTGTAACTGTGAAATGATTACCAGTACGGTGACATATTTTATTAAAAACATTCGTTAAGACTAGAAATATGGTTAACACCATGCATTTGTAAGTTATTTTACTTTATTATCAGTTAATATTTTGCTGCGCAAAAAACAATCTGACATTATCAGCCTAACTAGATTATTTTCTTATTTAACTTTTTTTAGAGAAGCATGACATTATTATTAAATTTACGAAACCAATATTGACTAACATGAAATACAAAAAAATTAATTAACTAAGAAATTTAAGAAATAACTGATACTACTTTGGTCAAATATTCATACCGAGTGGCAATATTACTAAATTTATAGTAAGTTGTAAACATTATATATAATTTACTATAGTTACATTAATTGGATAGTGTTATGCATCAATAGACTGTGTGCCAGTTTTAAGTTATCAGTAAAACATGCTGTAAGTTTTTAGAATTTGAAATCGTCTTTCGAAAAATATAATAGTCCTGTAAATCCAGTATTCATAATCATAGGATGTAGGAATAAAAAAACTTTTTATAAGGCCATTTCAATGCAGAAAAATATTTTATACCGAACTATAAATTGGCGCTTGGTCTATTGATGCATAACACCGTTCAATTGTACCTCGTATATATCTTTGAATAATTCCAGTGTTTCGAGTTCCATGTTATGTGTCTAAATGTACGGGTAGTAAACTTAAAATATCAAAATACATATATATTTTGCTTTTTGATATCGTGAAATGGTTGGAAAATATTCCATTTTTTATAAATTCAATAATAAATCATAAAATTAGCGTTACTTATAATTTATTGATTGCAAATTGCAACGAATGTTTACTACACGTACTTTAATTCTTTGTAATTTTGATAGTCCCCAAAAGATATGTTTTAATCTGAATTTATAGGAGATATTTATTGACATGATTAATCTTTATGGAAAAATTATATTAAAAATAACTTTATGACATTTTCATGACAGGTTTCAATCCCTGAATTGATTACAATGCTGAAAGCAAGAATAATATCGAGTATTATATTACATAAAGTATTGTAAGCCCGACAAGCCTTGTCGTGTTCCATACTGGGAGCTTTAGCGAGGTTTCCTTGTGCAATCAGTGCACTACCGCCCCCCTCCTTCCCTTGACTTCTGGAATTTATATTGAATTTGCTTCGATAAGTTTTGTCAGAACAAAGTGATTTTATATTTTAATTGTAACTAATCCGAATATATTTTTCTTCTTATAAAAATTGTTAGTTCTTCCACCCACTAAGTACCTACTAATATCACGACAACTATTACATGTCAATTTTAAAAGGTGGTTTTAGGTTAGTTAAACATAGTGAAGACTTTGCATTCCTTGTAAATATCCAAAGTATTTTAAAAACGACAAAAAATTCGAAAAACATGCCGAAATATTTAGTCAATTGTTTTGACCCTTATGGAGTACCTTTAAGGGGTTGTAAAAAATAACCGTTGAGATATAGCTTAGGCCTCTTAACTTTAAATCCATGTTCAGTAACAAAAATGACAACAAAACAAAGGAGAAATGCCTTTCCCTCCTCCCACAAAACCCAACCTTCGTATAAATTTCTGTAGTATTCCTCCTTCCTATAGGGAAAAGATCATGCAAACCGCCAGTCACGAATTCGTATTTGATAGATATTCATGCAATATTTACATACATAAATACATAAAGCCATGCAATAATCGGTTCTTAAGTGGCATGCATAATCTCGGAGGACATTTTAGACGGTTACATTGAGTCACGAGGTTAGTAGGGGTAGTGCGAAATTTCAATTTCATATCCTCAGGTAGTTATTCGAGTAAAGTTATAAAGTGGCCAATAAGTAAATTGAGCTGATTCTTGATCGACTGATTGTCACCTGTTTGAGGGTAGCGTGATATGTGCAGTTAACGAGGTACTTGGCAATTGGCGCGGAAAAATTTTAAACAGTAGACAATCAAAACCACAACGAAGTTAAATTGTAGGCATTGTGTTCAATATATCCAGTCATCGCATTCAATAAAATATTTTTAATACACAAAGCAGATAGACTTATTTTGAATTCTCAACATTTTTATAAAAAAATCTGAATATCTTACAGGTGCTTACACATTGACTGGTGATCGACAAAACCTGGTCATGTGACTGTACTAACCTACTTAACTCCAACATGTTAAACCTAGTTAATCCAACCGCCAACTTTGGTTCCATCGGAAGTTGCCTTTTGTGCAATGTTGCCTGACTGTGGGATACTTGATGTCGTTGATGATCTGTTACTGACCAGAACCTGTCTACGTGACGGGCCACAAAGACAGCGCATCTCACACCATTAGACTCCAATAATGGCTGTCTGGCTTCGATTCCGAGAATGGTCCCTCGCTATTTTAGCATAAGTGATAGTTGGTTGACGTTGCCGTTGGTCAGCCTGTTCTCCAACAGGCGTAGCTCTAGTTCTAATAAAACGCGAATATCGCTGGTGTCTGTTTAAATAGGCTGTTCAGGATAAACGGAGCACTGCTTACAATTTTCTGTGAGCCATTATGCCTCCATATTTACTATTTCAAATACGAAACTTCCATGTACCTAAAAACTAACATACTCTCACAACTTTACTTCTATAGCCTCAATAAAAAAATTATTATTATAAGAGTTGGGAAGTGCTCACTTTAAAGTAAACCGCCTATACATACTCAGTGTTTGTATGTACTCACCATGAGTTCGACTTGACCGTCCTCCAAACTGGATCCTCCCTGTGACCTGTCAGTAAGCACAGCAAACTCCAGTCCTCTCTCTTCATCCTTGATGACTATCCTCGAGGTGACCGGGTAGTAGTTACCAGACACTGGCTCATTAACTGTCAGGTTCCATGTTGGCCGGTAATTCTTCTTGCGAGTCAGCATCTCCCGACCATTTGAGTCAGTGTAGAAGGTTCCTCCAGACTTGAGGTCTGTTGAATATCTTGAGATTGGCTCTATTCCATCATATGATCTGTGGGAGGGATGGTTCTTATTAAATGCTATGTTCATTAACATTAACACTAGTACATTTAATATGAAAATCAGCAAAGTAGTAGGTTTTGTATCAGAAAACTGAATAATTTGTAATGTGGGATATTAATGTGTATATTTTTACTTCTTTTTTGAATAGTAATGGGAGGGCTTATTACTTTTATGGCTATAGAACTTGTTGCTTAAAGTGGACTTTGATTACAAAATATTCTGAAAGCTGGGATTTAGACCTACTCCAGCAAAACACAAAATGCTTCACTGAAATATGTCACAGTTTCATTCTCAAAGGATTCATTGCAGATGGTGAAATGTTTTGAATTAGTATTATTTTACTGATAGTTTTCAAAATATTGAATAATGACCAATGAGCCACCTAAAATGTTCTATCCAGCCTGAAATAATTTTAGTTTTCGAATGTCAGTTAAAATTTGTTGAGATTCCAATGAAAAAATAAAATAAATGTAAACACATTGCCAATAACAGAACCCAAAATAGTTTCTTTCGTATATTTTGTTCAGTAGAAACTGAATCAAATATTAATAGTTGTTTTAGGTAGCTGTATAGTTTCTGCGAGTGTAATGTTCGTTTGTTCGTTCGTGTAAAATTAAATCACAATGACATAAGTCAGCAGAGACTACTTCAGGAAAATCTCTTAAATTATGCGTACCGTTTGACAGTGTTTGTTGTAGTGTAGATTCTTTCGGAATGGTTGGATTAAGAATTTCTGTAATTTTTTAATCATCTTACTAAACCCGTTAGTAAAATTGCAGTTTGGTAGACATAGTTATAGCAATGAGGATATTCCCATTAATAATAAAAAATATAAAATGACGATTGACAAATGTCAATAAGTTAATAAAAATACTAAATTGGTACTATAAATAGGTGAAAATATTATTCACTAAACACTTTTTTTTACACATTTTAATCCATTTCTTCATAACGCTTAAGTAAACAGACACAAATGTTTGTACCACAGAAGATAATTTACGGTTACAAAATTTATTTTTTTAAGTATATGTAGTATATACCATTCGAGTAAATTTATCCTTCAAGCTATTCGTTTAAACTCTCAAATATATACCATTCGAGTAAATTTATCCTACAAGCTATACGTTTAAACTCTACACTACAAATATCTACCATTCGAGTAAATTTATCCTACAAGCTATTCGTTTAAACTCTACACTACAAATATCTACCATTCGAGTAAATTTATCCTACAAGCTATTCGTTTAAACTCTACACTACAAATATCTACCATTCGAGTAAATTTATCCTACAAGCTATTCGTTTAAACTCTACACTACAAA
>PNEQ01004106.1:29120-63152 GCA_003012365.1 Medauroidea extradentata
CTACAAGCTATTCGTTTAAACTCTACACTACAAATATCTACCATTCGAGTAAATTTATCCTACAAGCTATTCGTTTAAACTCTACACTACAAATATCTACCATTCGAGTAAATTTATCCTACAAGCTATTCGTTTAAACTCTACACTACAAATATCTACCATTCGAGTAAATTTATCCTACAAGCTATTCGTTTAAACTATACACTACAAATATCTACCATTCGAGTAAATTTATCCTACAAGCTATTCGTTTAAACTCTACACTACAAATATCACACTAAGCCGATGCAAATATTTTACTGTATCATCAATAATATTCTAGTCCGCGGCTGCCTTTCGCCAACGCGATCCGGGTTCGATTCCCAACGGAGTCCCACCCCCCTCTCCAACCCGATTTTCGCATGTGGGAATCGTGCTGGACGAAGTTGATTATTTTTTAAAGTAAATTTCTTAAATTACACTCAAGCATTTCTTACATCTAATATTACAGTATAACACCGGCAACTTTACAAAAGTACTGGTTGTTTATTTCCACTTACATTTGGATTGGACCAACCAGCCACTCGAACTCCACATGTTCTTCTTCTCTGTAGAGTCTGACCACTTGGCTTGTCCAGTCGTTGAACTGCTGGTGTATCTCTTCAACAAGTTCCCCTGCACACACGAGACACAATCTGCGTAGGTATTTGAAGTGAAAGACATGTGCAGGAATTAAAAATACTAGGTAACGCTCCACTTTACTTGCAAGTGAAGTACGTTGCACACATTATATAAAAAAACCCGATTATAAAACAGTAGAATATTGTTTAGTGCTGTCTGAATGTTAAAATCATTTACGAACCGTTTCCTGCCCAATAACACGTCACGAGTTCACATTTGAAACCATTTTGTTAACGTGTCGTGTGTACCAATTTGGCGTTTAGTTTCCGCAACACTAACCGGGCGGCCAAGGTTGAAATATTTGTTAATATTTATCCAAACGTTTGGTAACTTACGAGAACTTGGTACATAATTATGCACTATAAGTATCCATATAAAATCGTACGTTTCTCGGAGCCAATTTGCAAAAGTAATTTTAAAAACAGAATCCCTAGATAATGGTTTTCTGAAGAACATTCTCTGTTGCCGAAATCTCGTACATTTAAAATGCGGTGTAAGACCAGGGGCGTCATTTATGGTTTTTCTTGCGGGGGGGGGGGGGCATGATTTTTTTTCGGTAACAGCGACCTTGTTGCATTTTTTTAATAAACATAGCATGTATAAATTAGAAACTTTTATAATAAAACTTCAGTTTTATGTTCTTAACTTAGCATTATTTAAATAAGAAAATACAAAAAATTCATTTTATACACTTAAATTTCTAAATTCAGGGGGGGGGGCGTTTGCCCCCCCTTACCCACCAAATTAACGCCCCTGCATAAGATATCGCGCCTAGAAAATGCGGCATTCTGCGTAGATGCTTGCTCATTAAGTTCGCAAATATCATTATGTAGGATTGTTATTGTGTAGTTTCTCCATACTGGCGTTTCAATACGTGTAGGTTTTAATCGATGTATTTAGCGTTTATATATATATATACACCACGCACTCACGCTTAAGGCACTACAACTGTGTTTCATTCTTTTACAAGAGATACTGCGTTTTATCGTGCGTGTCTACACATAAAACTATGAAGCGTAAAGTTTTCGGTCGGTGCTTAACCTCCAAGTCTTCAGCACTGGTGAGGAGTGACATGAGGTGACTGTACAGCGTTGGATTTAAGGGCAGGTTAAACGGGAAAGCCCTCGGAAAACCCGTTGAACCAACGGCATCGCCCGGTGTGATTAGAGCATGTGAAGATCCCGGTTGATTCTGCCGAGAATCGAGCCCGGTTCGCCATGGTGGAAGGCGAGTGTTCTAACCACTGATCCAACCGCAGTCCCTACTACCTAATACGCTCAATGAAATACTAACAATATTTCATATAAAATACAGAGATAAGATAAACATACAGATGGAGCATAAGGTATGTTCTAGGGCGAGGGGTACGAAGCCTTGAGACGAAAAGGGGAGGACCCCATTCGCCATATTGGTAACTGAAAAATGTTGTTTATTACCACAGCAACGAGTATAATGCGACTGTGGGTTGGCCAACCATAACCTCATTTCTCAAGACACATGCAGGAATAGCTGTTTGCACTCCGCCATGGCCTCTGTATAAGCTGCTAATGCTCCAACTGTACTTTTCTCTGATCTCTGTAAAAACAGCGCATGTTAAAGATGTACCAACATGTAGTCTGATATTATTTTTTAAACTACATAAACAACGTACCTTTATACACAGAGAAAGTAGCTTTGTCAGAAATTAAACTAGGCGTGTTTCCCTCCGGTCTGAATAAATAGGCTCCATCGTCGCCGGACCCAGAAGCTGTGTAGTAGAGCATATTCTGCTGCACTGGCATTGTTGTACCATTGACGGTGATGTTTGCTACCAGTCCAGTTTTACTGTCTATTTCTACGTCGAGGTGCTGCAACACAAACAAGTCCAAACTGTCACATAATATTTCATTATTTCATTTCTATGTAAATCAGCACGTATGTTTAAACAGATTTTTTTAGAAACCCACATTTAAAGGAATATTTGTCATTAGGTGAAATATAAATAAGGTTATAAGGATTGTATTTAGTTTAGTTTAAACATATCATATTAGTCACTAAACATTATTTTAGATTTAGACGTACGTAACCATTAGTTATATTGGTTTTTATTTAATTTTTGTGTGTTTTCTCTCTCTCTCTCTCTTTTTTTTTTTAAGATCGTGTCATTAAACACGTGTTTGTTGTAAACCGGCCCAGAGTTGAACAGTACGTGGGTAAAAAGTAAATCAAATAAATAACTGGTTAAAGGAATTTCAATTCCTTTCTTAGCTTCAGAAGTTAAGGTAATTTCAGAAGGGAAAATACGTTAGTTTCATAATTTATCAGTGTGCATGCCATTGCGTAATACTTTCTATAGTATTTGCCCAGAAGTTTACACTGAAAATATGATATACCATATGTTTTATTTATCGTTGTCGATTGTTTCTCATTTAGTGACTGTGTTATTTAAGCTTATTTCATCGTTTATTTACGAGTATTATAGAATTAGCATTTCGTTGTTAGTTTTTTTTTAATTACTTAATTTCAGCCGTTCATACAAAATTTCACAGCAACAATTAGGCAACTCTAGCTTTCTTGGGTAAGTAGACCAAAGAATATTCGTACTACGAGAAGAGATCTCATTATTCACCTGTAAAAATATTCTGTTAGCAAATTCGCTCACAACTCCGTGTCTGTGCTGTGAAATAAATATACAAGGCCTTGTTTTCTTTGTCAATCTTAGGGACTTTACTTGGTTTTATCTTAGAGTGAATACAGAGTATAGGATGCTATACAGCAACATAACGAAATTATGTGTAACTAAGGTTAATCCTACCACAGGTTAGAAAGATCAATGTTATAAGTTTGGCACATGGAAAATTTCTGCCACTTGAGCGCTGATATCGCTAGTGCACCAAACTGACCAATTACAGAGCTTTCCTGAATTTCAAGTTACACTAAGTTGATAATTTAAAACGCGAAATCGGTTTATTTCACTTTAAAATTAAATTAAATGACTAATATAATTTCGAAGTCTATTTAAATTTAATTTTACTACAGTTTCGTATTATTCTGGTCTCTTAGCGATTGAAGCGAAACTAGATGCAGAAGTTTTCCCTGTGCCAAGCTCTCCCATAAGGAAACAAATTTTCTTTCTAACTTGTAGCAGAATAAACCTTAGTGTAACATATGCCACGTGCTTTAAGGTAAATATGCGCCGAATATTTAAAATTGCATAGAGAACGAAAATGAAATTTCTTTGTAATCACAACCATGTTGGACTATTCTTGTAGAACATGAGTATATATCACTATAGATGTCATACTACAATTTTCCCACAGTATGATTGCTTCTATAACAATGTAAGCAATATCTGACAAATTGTTGCTTTCGTAAACACAGCTGTTTTAAGTTAATTGTGAATATTGGCTACATACTTTCTTTAAGGTTTTGAACCAAGATTTTGGAGACACCACATAAATGATTATGTATTCTGGAAGGTATGTCATGAATTCCAAACAATAAAAATGCATATTTACGCCAGGAAAACACAAATAAACAACACTAAACTCACGAGACCATGTCACACATTTGTAACGTCGTGTTCCCTCTGCTATAAAAGTCTGTTAAAGCCAAAGTGGTGTAAGTCACATTATCCTTCAATTGAGATATAAAGACTTTTAGTAGAGTTGTTACAGAAAATTCCACAACACTACAAACTCAAATGTTGTGAATGTAATGTGTTGAAAAAGAGTTTATTTTAAATATTAATTTTTTTGTATCTTTTCACGTATGTACACAAAAATTGTTATCCCTAAAATAACTTACCCCACTTTTGTTATAAACAGTTGAAAGATAATGTAAATATTAAATTACAACAGATATTATAATATAATTGCATGTAACAATACAACAATGAATTATAAGGGGAACATGTCAACAACTCATCACAAGTATCTACCAAACAATATCAGCATAATTAACTACATCAGCCTGTAGAGGTCCGATGTACAGAGTAGTCTACTGTAACAGTCTATGTTGTTCCGCAGCACTATGGGTAATTTACAAGGAGAACATAATGTAAAACACTTTTTAACACATCACCACTAGTGTTAGTTTCTCAAAGTCGCTAGTGTTATCAGCATCAAATGGTCCGACATCTCAGCTGGAGTCCGTAGAACGAAGATTCTTGTAGTACTCCTGGTTGATAGGGAGTATGTTAGGCAAAATATATTGCATGTCCTGTTTTTTTTTTTATTATTTTTTTTATTTTTTTTTATTTTTATTTTTTTTTTTTTTTTTTTTTTTTTTTTTTTTTTTTTTTTTTTTTTTTTTTTTTTTTTTTTTTTTTTTTTTTTTTTTTTTTTTTTTTTTTTTTTTTTTTTTTTTTTTTTTTAGATCTTGGTCCATTGCTTAGTTGAGTTAAAGGTATATTTATACGAGATACTGTCCGTCCCCGTTTTCCTGATGGTTTGAATTTTATTTTGCTTGTTATTTGCCTTTGGCTTAATGGGATACATCGATTGCAGTCATGAATTTGACTAATTTTGCTATAATTTTAGTTTAAGGGCACGGTTCACCTCAGTTTTCAACGTCTTTTTTTATTTTTATATTCGTACCAGATTTGTTTTTCTAATTTTAGTCATAAATTGTGAGTACATCATTTTCTTAGCAAATTTTTGTATCTCTCATAGTTTTTGCGTAATGAGTAGTAAACGTCAAAATTCTACATTACGGTTTAATGTACGCCACTAAAACCAACTGTCATGCCAAATCTAAAAAATTCACAGTGTATAACAATGTTGTAGGCTATGATTTGACATATATGAAAACAAAAAATTTAAAAAAATTGTATTTAATAAAAAATTCTGAATTTGTAAATAAAATTTAATTTTTTTAAATACAAAATATATATTTTTTTGTTATTATGTGTGTTTTATATGTGTTATCTTCAATTTGATATTGTGTAGAATGAAATGTGCTGATTTCAAAACCATTGTGGTTACTTTTCTGCTGCTAAACATTTTGCTGGTACAGCAAAAGAACATAAATTCCTGATTGCGTGTTTTCAGCTATCACGCAAATGAAAGTCTTTCTGACAGACAAATAAAATACAATATTGAAGATTACCATGGGTGTGTAAAAATGATCACGGGGATGCAGAAGATGACCACGGAGGTATAAATAATGACCAAATGGGTGTAGAAAAATACCACCCACTGGAATGTGGAAGATGACCACATGGGTATGAAAGATGACCACAGGGTTGTAGACAATGACCACGGAGTTATAGAAGATGGCCACAGGGGTGTAAAAGATGACCATGGGGGTGTAGACGATGACCATGGGGTGTAAAAGATGACCATGCCGTGTAGACGATGACCACGAGGTGTAAAAGATGACTACGAGGTGTAAAAGATGACTACGAGGTGTAAAAGATGACTACGAGGTGTAAAAGATGACCATGGGAGTGTAGAAGATGACCATGGGGTGCAAAAGATGACCATGCGGTGTAGACGATGACTACGAGGTGTAGAAGATGACCATGGGGTGTAGAAGTTGACCATGCGGTGTAGAAGGTGACCAGGGTGATGTACAAAATGATCACGAGGGTGTAGAAGACGACCGCAGTGGTGTATAAGTCTGCACACCATTCATCAGGCACGGCTTTACGAGCTTGATATCCGGAGGTTAACGCTCCCTATTTTCGTATATGGGAGACGTTTCGGATGTTGCCGTTGGCCGGCGGGTTTTTTGGGGTATGATCGTTTCCTCCATATTTCAATCCTTTGTTGTATGCTCAGGCCATTTTATCGTCGTTAGATATCAAGACGTTGTGGTTTACAACCAGCCAAATATCACTAATCCACTATTTGCGTCGGTTGGTAAGTGAGTTTTATGTACCGTTGACTGCAAGGTCGTTAGAGACGGTTACACACAACTTTAAAACATGAACGGGAACTGCGAGAAAAACCATTCTGACATTCAACTGGAATTATTTCGGGAAACCATAAGAATTGAAATCAAGATTCTTGGTACCAGGAATTGAAATCGTTTCCTTCCGGATTTGAGTCCAAAGTGACACTTCCAAGCCTCATCATTCAGTAGAGAAAGGGAGGGTGGGGAGGAATAAAACAGCGTATTCACCTTGTTGGTGATGTAAGTGGTGGAAACAGACTGGTGTTGTGTGGCTGTGGTAGATGTCCTGGACACTCGGTAGTTACGTAGACCAAGTGGAGGAATATCTACTGCTCTGAACACCAGCTCCTGTTTGGCTTCACTCTGACGACCTTCCAGTTGTAGTACTGGAGAGGGGATGGGCACTGTCTGTACTGCTTGCTTGACACCTGTGAAATATGTACAAAGATACCTTGCACAGTGGAATATAGCTATAGCTTGGATACATTCATGTACTAATTATCTCTCTCCTCATTACTAATAACAAATTTAGTCTCCTTAGCATGGTAAAACTAATGGAGCTATGGAAACTAGTAGCTAACATACTTTATGGTATGTAATGGTACGTAAGATTTTTAACGTTACTGCATCTGAGCATATCGAATTTATAATATGAAATACAAAAAACTATTTTTAGGAGTGGAAAGTATAACCGTGAGATCTAAATTTCAAATTACAAAACTGATTTAAAATAGATAGTCTGCAAGAGAGGCAAAAATCGTAAACTTTAACACAAAATATATCTTTTCGACTAACAGTAAATGAGAATGTCAGTAAATGAATACAGAAAATAATGTCTTAATTAAAAATACTGTAAAATATTTCTGAATTTCACGTCTTAAAAAATCCGTAATGCCTATTTGGAAATATATATAATCTATTCAGCAATAATGTTCTGGGTTTGGCAATAATTTTTCAAAGTAATAACTTCACCTCAACGATGTGTTTTATAAATTGCGGAGTGACAAAAAATGTATAAAACTTTACACTTTGGTAAAACAGTTAATCAAAAATGATTTATTACAAGACATAAACATTACAATTTATTGTGATATTGCACTTAGTTTCTTGTTTACTGTAAATCTAATAAAATACATTTTTATTAATTTAAAATTAATAATATTAATTTATATCAAGTACAACTCAAATAAATATATCATTAAGTCATTGTGTTCTTGTTTATTTCATAATGGCACTCTAAGAATTTCCCTTTAATTAGGCAGATGTAACTTTAATCAACCACAGCCTCTTAACCGCAGAGAACAACGCTGTGAAATGCAAAACCTCAGTAAACCAAATGCTCAAGTGTTACTAATTTCTAAATATGGAGCACTTTATAACTAATCTTATGCAGTACACATTCACTGGCAACTCACCACTGAGGTCTGTGACAGAGTAAGTTCCATCCTGGACAGGCAGCCGCACATAGTGAGAGATGTTCCTGCTCAGAGGATTGTACACTGTCACTATGAAGTTGTCATTGTTCTCTGACACGTCACACTGACTGATGTTCAGTAGCAGGCAAGACTTCATCTCCACTGAGCTGCTGGCTTTCTCCTCTCCACTGTTGGTACTTGTTTTACCACCCAACAAAGTGCTGTTCCAACAGACACAAGCAAATATTGTGGTTTCACTCATCATTATTTTAATTTTCTCTACAGGATGTAAATGAATGCATGAAATATATTTATAGATACATGAAAACAACATATTATGAAAACTTACAGCAAACCAATCAGTTCCCTTGACTTTAATTTACTGTGAAATACTATCAAAATAAGTTTGGCCCAAGTTTGTGCTAAAATTGTCCATGATGGCTGGCAATTGCTTTTCACATTTAGTGTAATGCAAGCTTGAGTCAAGTCATACTTGTGGATTTTTTTTTTTGGGCGGGACGATAGCATGTATGCTTTATAACAACAGATTTTGGGTGTGTATAATAGCTAACAGATCTCGTGGGTGCCTCCATGCTGATAAAGAGAGAGAGAGAGAAAGTATACCCTGGAGGGGGGGGGGAGCCAGTCCGTCGATGTGTTACTATTGTGAAGGACGGGATGAGTACTTCTGCCATAAATGAACCCTGATGTGTGAATGGTGTAACTAGCAAATCCCTCGTTCCTTGTTTGGATTACTGCCGAGCCTTAAGTCTAACTCATAAAATTAAGTAGAGACGGAACAGTTTAGCCTATCTAACCTAACGCAAGGCAATACTCACCTTGTCGAAGGTCAAGGCCAAAAATGCAGAGCGGGTGACGAAGTGAGGAATACGGGTTGGTGGTTGATGTCTTTGTTGCACCAGTGCATGAACACATTGAGGATCGTGGCAGTTACACTCAGAGTTTACCAGCATGTTAAACACATGAACTCAGATTTCCTCTTACGCCGCAGAGAACAAGCCGGAAGCTTAGTGGCATGAATTCAAATAAAAAATTGACTGTGATATATATCACCAGACTGTGAGCAATTTGTAACGTATATATAAAATATTCTTCGGCTTTGAATCAGATCTACAAAAAGTATTTTAGTCCTATATCCTGTTGTTATACATTTTGACACGATAGGACTTTTTTTTGTAATCTGATGTCGTTTTACTATGTTTTACTGATACATTACAATTGGCGCTTGGTCCACTGATAGATAACACCATCTAATAGAAAATATGTGTATAAATTTCCACAAATAAGGTCAATGGCATAGGAGATACTATGAGTTCATTGGGTACTAACTCACAGTGTAGAATTCTGGCTACAACTTTGTTATGTGTAAAACGTATGCGATCGTGTAGGCCCATATAGGCTCGAAAAAAACTCATTATAGAGGCACCTTCTAAAGGTACTTGTGTTAACTCTATGGTTACTTAGTTGTGATGACCAACGCACTACTTATTTGACTGTCCATAACAGTGGCATGATCAATCCCAGATGAAAGCTGCAGCCACGTTACGGTAATAAGACAATTCTTCATGGAATTTACTCTTATAGTTCTGACAGTTAAATCCAGTTCGTGTGCAATATGATTACCATGGGCACCTAGCATGAACAGGTTGAGTATGACAGTGAGAGCGATAGTTGCCTGCACACACCTGAGTGCCTTCTGAGCGAGTTGACCGCTGCTGGTGATGGCCGAGTGCAAGATCTTGGCGTAGTCTTGGGCGACGGCGCTCTTCTCAGTGCCAGAGACGGCGTCGTGGTGCTGCATGATGCCCATCGCAGACCTCAGAGAGTCCAGAGATGAAGAGTCAGCTCGTGCTGCTCCTGTCAGAGCCGCTAGCTGCTTGGACACCTGTCAGCACAGTCCGGAGAATGTCTGAAGGTTTTCTTCACTGGGAGTTTACATGGATATGGACAGATGCAAGTTATTGTGTTTTGACGCCAGTTAAATTCATGCATCGCTTGACGATTATGTATACAGGTATGAAAATAAACGGATATCTCAGCATTTTTTTTGTATTTTTGTCTTTATTTACTTGCCCTCGAACAGCACGAAACCTTGGTACAGGTACACGAGGGGAAGGGGACCATACCAGCGTTCGCCTGGAGTGGTTTCGTGAAACACTGAAAAACCTAAATCAGGATGACCGGGGTCGGGATTCGAACCCAGGTCCTCCCGAATGCGAGGCAAGTGTTTTACCATAGCTCAACCTCGCTCGGCAAAATTTTGATGCAAAAACGCTTACATAAAGAGAATCCCAGAATAATTATGTCAAAGGCAACAACGAAACACATCCACTTTAATAATCTGACGCTGACACAGTAAGCAAAAAGAGAAAACTGTAAGAATATTGTAAATACGAATTTTGTTTTTTGTAACACACTGACAAAAAAAGACTTGAAAGCAAAACCATCAATACAAAAGAAACACGGCAGTTTACAAGTAAAACAGGAGAAAGCACACAAATAATGTTGAGGCAACACATGATACTCAATCAACAAAAAAAAAAAAAATGTAGCAGTAGTGAAACACAAATAACATAGAGCCAACACAAGTTTTCAACCAATGAAAAATGTTACATTTCGTTAATTGGAACCTAAGCTAGAAACGCTTAAGAGACACGAAGACACGAATCAGGTTGCCAGAAAGTCTAAAACTTGCTTAGCTTCGGTAATCCCTGTTGTGCTCAGCAAATGAGAGTGAAGCATCATCCGGGTTACCCATCGCGATCTAACATGTTGAACTTCTTTGTGGCTGTGGTGCAACGGCTAGTGATATTGAAGAGTGATGCACTATGAAATGTAGTGGTAGATACTGAATACCCCATGGTTGGAAGGGGATCTGGATGTACCCTTGATCCTTCTCTCGAGTAAATAGTAAAAACTTTACCTTGGAAGGGTGGATTTTACGTCAATGCATGCTGGTACAATTACTGTAGGCCTGTTGCTAAATTAGAGAAAGGTGAATTTTTTTTTTCACAAATAGAGACAGTTATGTCCAATTCGTTGAGATATTGTTTAAAATTTTCAACAAAATAAGGCCTTCCACGGGTATTTTTATCGGCCCTGGAAAGGAGAAAGGAAGACCAGTCTGATTCCCAACTTATTAACTCAATTGCTTTGTGGATTTTTTACTAACTTAACACCAGTAAGAAGTGCATAAATTATCGGCCCAGTTGGTATGACTAATTTGATGTGCAGAAGCTATTCTCGTCATTTTCATAGATTACATTTATTGAAGAACTTTGAAACAAAACAATCAACACTGTGCCGTGGATAATATCCATCTGGTACACAGCTGAAAAATTAAATCATATTATGGTGATACTCGTTTAAGAGTGTCGCCTGCTTGAAGCTATTTTGCGCGTTGAGGATCAGAAGCAAAGGAACTGTAAAGTCGGCCTTGACGAGCTCATCAAATGCTGCGTCTTCGCTACACTGCATTGAAATACCATGCAAATTTTCCGTCGAATCGTTCTACTATGGAACTTTAAGTCGTGAACACATAATTTTACTGTTGAAAGGTCCGTAACGAACTTCGGTGCACAATTATATCTGAGTTTTTCACACATCAAGTTAGAACATTTTGAGCTACGGTAGACTGAAAGGGGCGTGTTTAACTTCGTTTTGGTGTTTATAAATAGTGTTTCTAATGTGAATGATGTCTTAACAGTGACATTCAGTATCTGAAGGTTGTTTTATATGTGCACATTGGCACAACCAACGTATGTGCCAATGCAAAACAAACACACTTCCCAACACACAGAGGGGCCGCGATAGTCGAGGGGTCAGACCTCTCGCCTCTCACCAAGGCGATCCGAATTCAACTCCCGGCGGGGTCGGTCCCCGGATTTTCGCACGTGGGAATTGTGCCGGACGATGCCGCTGGCCGGCGGGTTTTCTCGGGGATCTCCAGTTTCCCCCGCCCTTTCATTCCGGCGCTGCACCATACTCACACCATATCACCCCTCACAAGCGCTCAATACCTCGATGTTAATTAAGCGCTGACCAAAACCTCTTCACTCACTTCACCCAACACACTGCGTTTATTTTAAGCGCGTCAAGAGACTCCATTACCATTAATGTCCAGTCAGGGAGAATTATCATGAGACGGGAATGACGAAGACCAAGCTTCCTTTGGCATCCAGTGAAGTTCGCAGCACATTGGCTGTACTGTGGACAAGTATTATTCCTCTTGACCAGAGTTTTGAGAAAGTTAAGTGAATCTGATGGCTAAAAGGAAACAAACGAATGAAAATTTATGTTGGAAATCAGAGTTTCTTGAAGAAACCATCAATACGGAGATATTCATCATACAGCTTACACTCAAGTCGCCCTACTGAAGGCTCTCACACATGAAGAGCGGTTCACATGTTTGGTTGGAGCACACGATTTTTAACTGGCAGAATATATTTAAGCGGTTTTTCGATCACAAAATGATTTAAGAAACATTTCGTACTCAGAGAGAAGATTGAAGTTCACATTTCAGTTCCGTGGTTATTTTTTACAGGAGGGTATGTAAATGAAAGAAACTTTTTTATAACTCAGATACATCAGTGATGACTTTAGATATGCGTCATATTTTCAACTCTATTGATGTGCTATTAAAATACGGGTTCCATTGCATAAATGTACGCCTAGGCGAGTTACCTGTTGGAAGACTACACACCCGTCGACCTTTTTATGCTATGTGGTCAAGAGGCAAGTGAGTGGTTAGTGATCAAAGGCTGGCTTTTAAGATTCGAGCATTTTGAAGCCATGGACACATGGGTTTCCGGTAAGTGGAAACCTTGAAGACTATGCCCAAGTAATACTCAGGCTATGCTTAAATGAAAATTCTCATGCTCTTGAAGGAGAAACATGCAGCTCCGTATTTTCAGTTTCTTGCTACTTTTTACTTTATCGTAAAAAAAAGTACAGGTGCGTCAACTAATTCGTGAGTAAATCCTTTATTGACTGAAGGCCAGCCAATAATGATAATCGTATAGTTCAGTGGGCGTGTCTTGTGTGGTATGTACCAATACACTGGTGTTGGATGTGAACACACAGACCATTGACGCTGGCGTCCTTGTAGTGGTGTATATATGTGACTTAGTTCAAGTATATGGTGTCAAGAGTTGCCGAATTCCCTAGTGGAAATGAAGCAGGAACTAAATAGTGCCACGTTACATAGAAACAGTAGGGTATGAATCCATTCTCTTCATCGTAGCTGTATAGCAGGTTCAAGTGCACTGTTGAACATTTTTAAAGTAAGAAATACAAAAATCGGATAATGAACTTCGCAGAAGGAAGTTCAATTATAAGTTATTAAGTACCTTTGATATGACACCCTCAAGCTCGTTCCTTTTGAAACTTATAATGATCGTTGTAGTTCATAAAATACTTGCAGGTAACACCGTGATGAGTACCTCCGTCGAAAAATGTCATCGCAATTTACCGTAAACGTGCATTCAGTTTTCCCCCACAAATTCCACAATATTTACTCGATTTATACCATAAGATACTCATCTAAGATAAGACGAAGGGATGTCATGCTCATTGATGCACTTGATCTTTATTATTACATAACAATATGTAGAATTTACTTTTATAACCAGTGTTAGGAAATCCAGCTAAACCAATTACTTACGCCGTGCTCTTTGACATGAAGTTTGTAACTTGACTGAGAGGAAGAAAGAACAAGTGAATATTTTACTCTCTACTAATATATTAACAATATTCAGAAAACTTGTGCAATACAACAGGATCATATTATGATGCGGATCTCATCAGTTAAGAGGATTATTGTTTGAATTTCACTTAGAGTCTTGCTATAATTAGTGTAGTTAAGTCGTTGTAGCAAATTAACTTCTTTAATTTACATTACGAAAATATTGTATTTATAAAATTTAAGTTAAGATGTCCAGTTATCGTATTACTTTCTATTAGCATATTTCTGTGCAGCTTTCAGTTTAAATTTATTATATTATTTAATGTTTCTTGCTGTATAAATGTTACTTTGAAATGTTACTCACCTGCAAGAAATTGTTCCCGACTCGCTCAAAATACTTTAGGGTTGGCCTGGAAGTGTAATATCCTGTCCAGAACTGGTGTTCGTCACTCGCATACGGGAAGAAGTCATCACTCTTAGTGGGCAGAGTGGGTTGTGCATCATTCACTGCCTTCAGGTAACACGACGGTGTTGAGTAGATCAAATTCATGGTTCCTCCTTTTGACTGCTGTGCATTTACTAAGCTGTCATGGAAATAAAAAAAACAGTAAAACAGTATCAAGCATATAAGTAATAACTTTGTATAATTATGAGCGCAAAAAAAAAGTACCTTGAGAGTAGCATGTTATTTAAAACAAACTCACAGCAGAAAAAAATGTTGGTTTGTAATTTATTTCAATTTTAGAACGATTGTCAGCGTAATTATTCTCGGAGCACATCAGCAGGCAAACTGGACACTCGAAGGCATCGTATTGCTTTACGAATCGGTAGTTTTGCGGTCGTATTAACATATTGATGATAAATTGTATTAAACTGGAAACACTTATTTTATGCATTCAACTTTATCCATTCAGTTAAACGACAAAACCATGGCTCACCTAATAAGTTTGTCGAGATTTCTATAGTATTTTTCTGCGTCCATGTACGCAAAGTCATTTCCCATTGTAATCAAAACGTTGTTGGTTTTAAAATCTTCTGCCATATTTCGCACATATTTTTGAAACTCTTCTACCTGAAATCACAAAGAAGCCGTCAATTAAATTTGCTAATAAGTCGGTACATCTGAGACAAAAAAAATTTCCTTAGTTCGTCATATGTCAGTACAATAAAAACGTTCGAATTTTTAAGAGAAAACTTATTGTATGTTATTAAACCAGTATTAGGGTATTATAAAGCCTGGAAGACCGTCTGCAAATAACGTTTAAGTTGCTTTATTCAAGAAAATTCTGTAAATTAAAACCACTTTATTTCTAATAACTCGAAACTGTGTGTGAAGTTTATATATATATATAAATATATATATACATATATATAATCTCTTTTTTTCTGTTTCACGCATGTAATATACATTATGTATTGTTTCTGCTAAGGCGCGTTTCCCAATGACACGGAAGCATACGATCACGGGCACGGATGACGGAACAGTAAGAAAATACAAACTATGAAAACTAACGTGAATTAATGTTGCGGGTTATAATAACAATACGTGAAAATCATGTTGCATAAATATGTACACAATATTAAATGTCCATAACAACAGTAAAACATAATTATTTACCTTAAAAACATTAATTTTTGCAGTTCAATGTTGTTGAGCGAAATTTTATGTTATAAAAATGGCGGCCAGTTGCACCAGTCTGAAAAGCAAATGACTAACGTTATATATACTCGATTCCTATTTCCTACACGAATCCTCGGACACGGAAGAGTTGGGAGTGGACCAGCTTTGTTCCGTGAACCGTACGTATCCGCGTCCGCTTGCATGCGATTGTAGAATACATTACGAGGTCTTACGTTTCCGTTTTTGTGGTCCGTATCCGTGTACGTGTCATTGCAGAACGCGCCTAAGTGCGTCGTCTTCGTTCATGGCAGTATGCTGAACAGGAGTCGAATTTCGTGTGTCATGTGTGTTTTTAGTACCGGTTTTGAGTTACAAATTCGAATATACTATGCACGCGTTTATGAGATTCGTAACGGCAATAGTGCGTGTTGCATCAATTAGAGTCATTTCACGGAAGCCAGTGTTATATGACATTTACTCGCAGGTGTTTATCACTATGATTACTAATGAGTAAAGCATATATTCAGCACCCGAGCATTTGATTAGTAAATATTGTAGATAACATTTATCGGAGGAGTTTAATGTAGTTGTAAACATTGTACATGCCTATGTTAATAAAAGCTTGCGGCAATATTTATGTTTACATGTAGCGGAAAGATATAAACTTGCGGAAAATAGAAATTAATCAGGGTTCTTTTCAGTGCTCACTTTACTCTGAATCACCTATTGGCGTTTTAGAAAGTTCGCAAGGGTAGAGTTAGGTAAGCAAGAATATCAGTTTAATGTGTTCGAAAAGTAAACCGAGTGAAATTAACCAGTGATCGATTGTTAACCTGACAGCTCCTCACCCTGCTTGAGAGCAGGGTAAGAGGCGGTTATCAGACGCAAGTCACTAATTGGCGCGAAGAAATGTAAACATTGGTCATAGCAACGCCCACGGCACGTGAAACTGATTGCAATGAACTTAAGATATCACGTGTGAACTGCTTACTATGGATGCCGCTCTTAGCCAAATGTTTAACATGTATACGATACGTAGGTAGGCCTATGTTTTTCCTTGTTCCTGCTATATTAAAGACCTGAGCAGCATTAAAGGTGTTCATCAAGATCCCGGAGATCGTCAAATAACCATGTAACGTGACTGAGACAACCTACTCTACTCCTACTCGTAAGTTTTCTAAAACACCTATTGTTGTCAATATCACTCCCTCGTTTCCGGTCAAAACAAAGGTTATAATCTACAACTCGGTGACCCCCTGATAAGCTGACACTTGCAAATGCCTGGCAGAGAGATGTTATATAATACTTATGTGGTAGCATTGCTCACTAAATAGTCGGCGTCGGAGTCTGAGATTTCATCATCATCACACAGCGTATCCCAGCAGCAGTTTGGCGGTGGGCTGTAGTGGTCGTACAGAACGTTGGTGAACAGATGTGCGTTCTGTCCTGAAAACATTCGTCACTGCAATTATACAGCTGTCCAAAAACAATGATCATTGAGAACATAGTGACAGTTCACAGCCGGGGAGTGGGGGGAGGCCTACATACAAGCGAAGTTTGTGCCTGTTTAATTCGACAGTATAAAAGTATTACATTGTACTTTGTTAACATTTTATATTCTGCGGCACTTCTTCAGTCTTCGGTACTTACAGTGATTGAAAATTGGTAATACATGTATAAATATTGCAACAATGTGAATATTATATACATTCTGTAACCATAGAAATACGATAGTGTAATTAGAAAATGCTTGGACGTAAATTCAGGTTTTCAAATAATAAGTGTGGGTGTCGGTAAGCTAGTCGAGGATATTCAAGCAAAATTAAACGGGAAATAAGTAAGTATACATTACAAGCCTCGGTGGTAAATGAGTACCAAGTGAATATATTCATCCCGTAAATTCAGCAGTAACAAGCTAGGGCGCCCTAGAAGAATATGGGAATTAGATGTTTTAAATGTTTGAATGTTTGCTGACTTATTTTCCAGTTAGGTTTTGCCTCTTTGCTGTGTACTGAGCTGCACACATCCCATTCTCACATTCCAGAGACCCTACCACATAAATCAAGTGTTTATGGTCATTATTTTATTGAGGCATGGGCACACGGTACTAGTTGCATTCACGTAGCTGATGTTACTTCACCCATACACAACTATGACCTAGTGAATCACACGTCTGTAATGTGTTTACAGAATTTTGGTCAACATGCATCAACCTAATGGTGTGTATTGTAAAAACATTAAAACACTCCATATCCGTAATTAGGGATTTAATGGAGGGCACTAAAATAAATAAATTAAATAAAACCTCTTCCTTTCGGAGATCCTACTGCATAACCGCTTCGTTTCCAGCAGATATACTAGTTGCATTCACGTAGCTGATGTTACTTCACCCATACACAACTATGACCTAGTGAATCACACGTCTGTAATGTGTTTACAGAATTTTGGTCAACAGGCATCAACCTAATGGTGTGTATTGTAAAAACATTAAAACACTCCATATCCGTAATTAGGGATTCAATGGAGGGCACTAAAATAAATAAATTAAATAAAACCTCTTCCTTTCGGAGATCCTACTGCATAACCGCTTCGTTTCCAGCAGATATTTTAAACAAAATGTTCACTTGGTACTCAAATACCTACCACCAAGCAGTGTAAAATTTATTCATTTACACCCTGAATAAAGTAAAAAATAATTACTGATACGCATTGTAATATGATAGGAAAATTAATTCTTGGGAAAAAAAATTTGTTTGGTTAGCAGGAGGTAGACTTGAAAATAGACAGCACACTACGATGGCATGTATTCTGACTACTATCTTCCTACCATGCCATCTTGGTTAAGTTTCCTGCCGTGGTTCCTACCAATGTTTACATGTAGGGAGACATGGTGTATGTTGCAACTGGCCAGTGGGTTTTATCGGGACACTCCCGTTTCTTCCACCCCTGCAATTTGCGATGTATCAGCACTTGAGAGATCAGCCCTGCCATGTTGTATTCACAGACTTTTCGCTGAAGTCCATATCAATATAGTTACCTAGATTTTATCGTACGACACTTTATTTATATTGGTTCCCGAGCTACACCAAATCGTTACAAATCCACTGCTTTGAATTTGTCGCACAAAGCCTACGGGAGACAATTTCATGAACTTTAAAATACTGGTAAAAAAGAAAATATCGTTCTTTACACTATAATTGAATTTTATATATTTTCATCCTTAATAACTTAGTGAATTGCTCAAAGTTCTTAAGATTAGATTACAATAGCAATTTAAGCAAAAATTACATAATTTGACTTCTACAAAACAATGTACAAATACAATTTCTAGAATTTAGTTTAAAATGTCTCTGCCAGATTTCTTATTTAATTCTCACAGTAGTGGGGTATTGTTATTCCATCGACGTTTCTGAAACTGTTACGCTATTTCAAGCATAATGCCAGGTAAAAAGGCAAGTGGTTATCTAAAGTGTTTGCTCAGATAAATGGTTCACCCAATTTTTGGGTGTACGTCAAAACAATCTATTTGAAAACCCAGCAATAGTATAATTTTACAGCTTGCGAGGTTCTGTATATTTTCCTGATGTACCAATATTTAATTACTAGAAACCAATCACATTTGTACTGAAGATATACAATTACCTTTTAACGACGCTGCCTACCTTGCTGGCATCCACCGAGTATAATAGGAAATAAATGTTAAAATTAAAATTTTTATTGACCAATTTCAAATATAATTCTTCAATGTTAAAAGGCATTTTACATGACATTTCTGAAGGAATACTTTTAAAAATGAGTCTTTGCTATTCTTTACATTAAATGTATTTTACTCTGTATTTCGGAAATTTTAAAATCGATATTTTACAATAAATGTACGAAATGTTTCTTAAAAACATTATTTTTTGGTACCAATTCCTTAGAAATTTTATGTAGAACTAATTTTCTTTGAAAGACTTGTCTTTAAAGTTCATTGAGAAGTGGTGGATTTAAAGCTTGATTATTAATTTTACTCAATGGCTTCAATACAGATCATATAAAATTAAACTTTCAAGTGCTCATTATATTGCCCAAGGCGGACTGGTGTTGCTGCCATACCTCTGTTAGCGCTAGTGTGCCACACTAGATCCATGCTGGATGTGGCCTTCCTCAGGGCATAGTCCTCGTAGTCCAGACGATTTACGACGGTACCCTGGAAGCCCATGGCCGCCATGATGGAAGCCGTCTCCCGTGAGTGACCGAACGGGTCGATCTGCCAACCGATGTTCGGCACGCCGCACTGGCCGAACGTGTCGTTCAGGAACCTGCAACACAATGCTCGGAGCATCCATTCCATTCCCCGCTACAGTTACAAATCCGTCGAGTTCCAAATTACAAGATCTATTTGATAGTTTTTATGACAGGCCCGTGTTACTTCGAGTGCCACAGCCACACGAGGCATTTACGGAAATGTACTGCGCCACTCTGCTGGACAACTGTTCACATCATTGTCGTAATTTATTCATGTGCATCAATATTGGTGTAGAAATGTTATGGCCAACTGATAGACTCGTGGAATACGACTTAATAACTGGTGTCTTACATGTGCTCAAGCTATGAAGTCAGTGGTCTGTACTTACTTCAAACCCCAGCTGAAGTTGTCAATGAGGGACTGGTAGTTGGTGGTTGCCTCGTCCGGCATACTCCATCCGCCATTTGTAATCTGGATACGTCCACTCTGCACCAGCTGACGGTATTGTTCTCTTGTGGTCTCATTCTGGTGCTGCCACCACATCCACAGGTAGGCCGTCTCCACTTGGATGAATCTACCAGCACAACACACACTAGTTATTCCCAAAACACTTTTTTAACTGGCCACAAACAAATTTATGTGTTATAAGTAAAATTATTAAAATTTTATATACAAATTTAATGAAGGTGTTTAAAATCACTTACAAGTATTAATGTTATAAATTAATTGTGAGTGAATACATATTAGCTATGTAGTAAATTTTTATAATATTTATCAAAATATACTTTGTTCAATAACTAATAGAATTACTAATGTGATGTATGTAACGGAATTAATTGTATGGTGGAATAAGTCATTACAAAATGTATTTACTTCAAGGAAGTTAAGTACATGTTTATAATTTATCATTTCATTTTTTATTTGCTATAATCATCATAACCCTACTAAATAATTATAAAAAATACTTCAGTTGCTATGAGAATTCTCAATACTTTTAAACAATCAAATTTAATTACCTATGGTGCATACGAGAATTTATTTCGATTATTTAAATATTAATCTTTTGGGGGGAAATTAAATTATTCATAAGCATTATATGTGCCACGTAGTACTTGAAATTAAATTGCATCTAGTGTTTTGCTTTAATCGATAAGTTCAGTTACTTTTTTCGGAATTTCATTACAATACTCTGTACCTTCCTTTCCTCTTGTCAGTAGTAAAACTGCTTATGGTGGACACCAAGAATTTTAACTGTCAAGATAGTATTCGTAGAGAAAAACTGAATATTTTCGACTATATATTGAAAACAAAAATCCCTGGAAAATGCCAAGTACAGCAAAACAACTTAGACGGCCGGAAGTTCGTCTGTGCAACTTTCAATTCCCAAAATGTTGTATACTCGTGCTAATATATATATATATATATATATATATATATATATATATATATATATATATATATACTCTCATTGCGGAAAGTGTAAAGTGAAAAAAAATCTCTTAAACACAAAAATATTAATACAGTCTAGTATGAAATGTTAGATTGAACAAGTCGATTATGATGAAAAAATCTGTAATATTAGCTTCAATCGTTTATAATTCAATACTTTTTGTTGTTAAAATTTTCCGCTCCAGCATGCTAGTATCTGCTCTCGCGAAAATTGTGAAAATTCGAGGTAATTGAAGCAATATATTAAAATAATAAATACCGCTACTAGAAAATCCACAATTCTGCAGTCTAGGTTTACGCAAATGTATTATTTCAAGTTGGTGGCATGGTTCTAAGAACGACTACCTACTGGATTTGAAATTGTACATGCCCATAGTAAAAATTCGGAAAGTCGAAAAGAGAGGGGAGTAAATGTTCTAGAACAACCGCGCAGAAACTGACGGGGAATCAAAATTGCATTAATATTTACTACCTATCCCAACATGTTGTTTTAAGAACTGTTTACCATCATTCCTAGCCAATTTTTTGTCCCTTGCATAATAAATAATGACAGTATGCGATAATTAACTTATTATTTACTTGCGTCTGAGTTAAGTTATTTTAAAGGAAAGTTGAAACAAAAACAATGAAATTTTAATTTTTATTACGAAATTAAAAAACATTTAACTAAATCGAGCAGAAACAAAATTACTTGAAGAACAAAACACAATAATATTTTGCAAATGCTGACCCAAAAGGAAAGTGAATTTCTGTAAAATTACACAGTCTCTACAAAAAAAAATTGTACAAAATAATTTTACCTCTTAGCTGGATCCTTTGTCACTTGTTGTAATACAGAATCCAGAATCATTGAGACGTCAGCCCTTTGTATGTAATTATTTTCTGAAAAAGAAACATTATTATATATATTAATTTTAATTGTGTGTTGTGATGCAATAGCTGGAAACAAATAAAACATTTTGGCAATAAGCGTGTCATTTTTACGTAACAGTTAATCAGATGTTACTGCATAATAATTTTGAATAACTTGACAGCCATTTTTAAACCCACTGACGTAAGTCGGTCATAATTAATTATAAATCTGAGTGTTTCACTAAAGATTCTGACAAATTTTTGAATTTTTGTCTCCAACTACGTTTGACAATAAATTTGGAAGACGTATAGGCCTACTTGATGAAATAAGGACATCAGATGTTTCCAATAAAATGGAGCTGAGTGTTACCTTTCATGTTTGACTAATTGTAGCACTGTTGTTTATTTCTTGTAGCTTGTTTGACATTTCCATGTTAAATTATATTGATTTCTTAGTTGCAAAATGACTGTGCAAAATATGATAAATAAATTCGTAAGCTGAATTAATCCTTTTTAAATTTTTTTGGGGCGCTTATGAAATTTTTTTTTATTGTTTGGTTGTGCTGGAATACTTAAAAATTACTGTACAAAACAAATTTTAAAGTGCTTGTGATATTAAATTAATAGTTACTGAAGTGCCAACCATGATTACATAATTTAAAGCTTGTTAAGCAATTTTTATGTGTATTAGGTTAAGCCGTATTAGTTATGTAAAATGCTGTATAAATCGTAATTTAAGTGAAGTAAGTATATTAATAAACGCAAATAAACCTAAATGGAGACTAACTTCAAGCAATAACGGCACTATTTTCTGGCCATTATATGTCGGTATTTTATTATTATAAGCATGTTTAAATTATAGACGTTAATGCTATTAATAACTAACATTTCACATAAAAATGTGATCTGAAATTTTCCATATTTTATTACATATACTTTATTTTAAAACCAGCTGTTGTATTTTTTTAATTATTTTCAACGTATTGTTTAAAAAACAGCACATACGACTTACCGATCAGTTTAAATTGCTTGTTATTGGTTTCTAATTACGTTAAAACTTCAAAAATGTTTTTAATGCAACATTTTGTAGGACTGAAGGTTATGCTACAATTTTTGACTTCAAGAGGGAGCGATTTTGATTAGCTGAACACTACCAACATACATGACATTTTAGATTACGGCCAATTTGCACATTTTTTTTTTTTTTTTTGGAAACCATAAAACCTCTTCCAATATGACCGAAAATGTGACGATTTTGTTATGGCGCTACAATACAAATTTGTTGGAAACAAATAGTTGGAAGAAATTGATAGTCTGACAAGGGCTTAAGGGTAAGTTAAAGCATGCAAGACGTATGTTGTATCAGAAAGATTTTTTTTTTTCCGTTGTTATTTAAGGATATACATTTTAACCTTGCATACATTATGTACATCTAAGCCAGCCGTGTTTGAAATGTTTATTTGCAAATGATTTTATATATTTACGCATTCCAAAATGAGTACTGTAACAATTTTTACATGTAGTCATGAAAATATACGAGAATTCGGTCTTGTGAGCTGAGTTGTGTGATGTATATATCTAAAGTTGTGCAGTTAACATTATAAGCGTTTGATAACTAGGGACGGACGAAAATCGCAAAAAAAAAAATAGTATCTTTGAATCGATACACTTTCCAAAACACTGTAACGATGTACCTCGGAGGATTGTACGGAAATTGATGCTGTAAGTGACAGTAATCCCAATGACCCAGTCAAACAAGGACAAGTAAATCATAATACAAAAAAAAATATACATACAAACGAAACAAACAGTAGCGTTTTCCCATAATAAATAATGACAAGGAAAATTTCGTGAGTTTATTAATACGTTGAAACAATAAATTGGCGCGATGTATTGCCACGTGTAATAATGATGTGGGTTGGCATAGCGGATGTTATTTATATAGCTGACTAAAATGCAGGTAGAATCTCTTACGTGGCCAGGACATGAGGTCTAACAACATGGTCAGAGATACCGAGTTAACACAGGAAGTTCAGAGAGATTTTTCTTTATCGACATTTCAGTCATTCGTTTGTTGGAATGTATGATTTATCTGTTAGCAGATCTGAAGGCGCATTTAAAAATCCGATTTTTTTTTTTTTTAACACTTCGTGTTTATGACTCGTCACAAATATGCTAGGCTACGTAAAACAAATAAAATTCAACCGTATTAGTAAAATAATATTTGTATTTCGGCAAAAATAACTTACGTCGTACACTGTACGGTTCTAATCCAATAAATATGAAACAACCTTTATCTCTCTTCTTTAACCTTAACTAGATAAGACAAATGTGAAGTGGGCGCCATTCTCCATCCTGTGGATCCACGTAGCAAATTTTTTTAAAATAAACTGTGATCAGTGTTGTTAATTGCTTGCATGTTCTTATCTCTTATTTGCAAATCACTTAGAGATAACAATTGTACACACATCCCTCTTACATGTGAAGAAATAGTGCATGGTCATGCAGAACACTTCAGTCACTGCCTTATCTTAATTATACATCAAACTATGTTTTATTAATTATTTTAGATGATGATATATCGCGAAAATGTTTCGTGTCAATATACCCTTCAAAACACTGTGGTTTCTTGCAGTATGTGTGACTGGATGATATATGTTTGACTGTAGACTAGTCACAGATATACGCTGTGTAGACGAATTCTTATTGGTTCAGTCAGATAGGGTAACAACTTCAAGTGCAAGCGAAAGACAGTCATATTTTGGTAAGCTGGACGTACGTTGAAACCCAGAGAATATTCTATGAGTTGTCTCTCGATAAATCATCACTTATTGATAGAGAGAAATATTTGTCACGGGAACAGTAACTGTTTGTTGGGTTCCAATACAGTGTCTTCGTGTCCCATGTTCTTATTGCGTTATTCATGTTTTCACATTTAATCGGACCATTGAGAATTGTGGTACGCTCGTCTGTAATCATCTGGAGCGTCTCAAGTTATCGTCGTTTAATCACATTAAGTGAAACATGCTACAGCACTTTGGAGACTGATTTGGTACTTAAGATTTTTGCAATTTTCCGTTCTCTCTCTAATCACGGAAGTTTATCTCGTACGGTATAAGTCTTGATCTCCGCACCCTTTAGCTAAAGCACATTTGATGCAATGCACAGTACATGTAAAGATCGGTAGAGATAAATATCTCATACTAAATCTCATACAAGGATTTCTCCTGCAAGGTGAACCTGGATCAAAATCAGATGATAAAAATATACATACCCCATTTTTGGGCGTGCGATAACGCGACTTGTACGGAAAGAAGGGTTATATTGGTCGTTGTACGCTGGTCATGTTACCAACTGTAAAATAACAACCATAATAGAGGCTCGAGCATAGGTCTGCCGCGTATTTCTCCTAGGTCAGGTTGGACGTCAAGGAAGCATTCTGAGCAGTCACTTCTGTAACTGGACCAGAGATGAGAGAATAGGACAGATGTAGCATTAGCAGCCTATACTGAGGCCAAACCCACTTTGTTGATTCAAGTAGAAATATAGCCGAGTGCAACGGACGACTTGAAATGAGGCGGAGCTTCAGTCTGGTGTAGGATACAATTCCTATCTCCATGGATACCGCAGCCGAACATAACCTTCATTTAGCTGTTTGGCTTCACATGTCCCGGATGAGATGTACATCAAGAAAATTGATTATTTGTTTGGAATTTGCCGTTTTTTTTTTCAGGTAAACATTAATCTTATGTATTTGCGTATCTTAACCATGAAATCGAAACTAATATTTTTTACCCTTTGCTTGCAAATCTATGAATGCGCAACATTTTTACTTTCTGCAATTACCAACTAACAAGTCAGCATGTTTGTAAACATGCTTTGTTTCCCACAGTACTTTTCCCCTGCCGTGAAGTCAGGGGGTGTGTATTTCAAGTCGTCCATTAGCTGTTCCTGTATGTGAATTGAGAAGTGAGGTTATGGTTGGCTAAAGCACAGCAGCATTATACACGTTGCTATGGTAACAAACAACATGTTTCAGGTACCAATATGGGGAATGGGCTACTCCCCTTTCTGTCTCAAGACCTCATACCCCTCGTCCTAAGATGTGCGTTATGCTCCATCTGTATGTTTCTCTAATATCTTAACTGTACGGTAGCAGTTTAGCCACATCTATGACGAATACAAGCCAGTAATGAATACGGAATTAATTCGTGAAGATATCATGTGATACCCGCTCGCTTGTACTGTTAGAAGCCAATGGATATTTGACTGTGTCCAGTGCGTGTAAAGAACTGAGAAGTCTAAAAGCTGTCCCCCGATCAATGCATGAAAAAATCATAGCCACAGAGAGTGGACTAGTAGTGTTTATACTTGTGTTGATATGAAATTGGCGAGTCATAGACTAAATAATTCACTATAAAGTTTTCAGTACGTATTGACTACAGGAGAGCATTAATTACAAAGGATTTAGAAAGCACTGTAACAAAGTGTCTGCTTTGAAACTTAATAGGTATACAATTGCTAACATCATATTAATTGTGTACAAACAAGAGGTATCTATAAGTTTCGTGAGCAATGACAACTCACTTTGAATCCATTGTGTCATGCCTTTCACTTAGTGTCCTCGTAACCTCTATCGAATAATAGGAAGCTACTGTGAAGGCCGGACTCTTCGAGCCTCCATGGTGAAAATGCGTCTCAGTAACGGCTGTCCACAAGGGTCGGTGCTAGGACCATTGCTCTGGAATCTTTTTGATACCCTGCTCCGCACTCCTCTGCCGGTTAACTGCCGGATATTTGGTTACGTGGGTGACGGATTACTAATTACAGAAGGAAGTTCACGTAGAGATCTTGAACTAAAAGCATAACGGGCCACTCAATTCATCTACGAGTGGTCGCGAACAGTTAAACTGAATTTTTCAGTGGCAAACACAAAATATATTATGCTGAAACGAACCTGGAAAGAGCAGGGTCGTCATTTAAGGGGGGCAGGGGGCGACCACCCCCCCCCTGGATTTAGAATTTTAAGTATATAAAGTTAATTTTTTGTATTTTGTTAATTAAATTATGCCAACTTAGGCGCATAAAACTGAAGTTTTATTATTAAAGTTTCTAATTTATACATGCTTAGTTAACAAAAAAAGATGCAACAAGGTCACTGTCGCTCAAAAAAAAATCTTCCCCCCCCCCTCTCAAGAAAAATCTGAAATGACGCCCCTGGGAAAGAGACCTATAAACATTACACCAAGGTAACTCTGAGCAGTTGCCACCTGGGGTTTGTACAGTCTTGTAAATATCTGGACGTGATTCTACACGAGCGATTGTCCTTCATCCAACATGTGAAGTACATCACTTCGAAAGCTTTGGTACTCTTACAGAGGCTGAGAGGGCTGACCCCGGGTAATCGAGGCCTGAACTTTCAGACTCTAATGAACCTGTAAAGGGGGGGGGGGGTCCTTCGAGCCCATCATTTCGTGTGGTGCCGTTGCCTGGTACAGGAAGACAGACCAGGGGGTCGATTAAATATCACTTTTTATGAGTGCAACGCAAAATTTGCACCGGCATCGCGTCTCGTTGCGCTGCATTGGAGTTAAAAACTCACGTCATGCCATAGAAGACCTGTTTTACTTGCTCTGCACTTGTGTTGTGCAGTGTCGGCGCAAATAGCAGGTGGCGATATTTAATCGGCCCCCTGGTGCATGTGCGACGCAAGCTATTGAGCGCCCAGCGCACAGCATTACTTGCAGACGGCAGTCACTAAAGCATACCGCACAGTCGCAACCGATGCTATCGCCGCTTTTGTAGGACATCCAAATGTGTTTTATTAACTGCAAGCAGCCGTTTATTGGTTGCGTAATGCTTTTGTACGTCGATTGTGTGATATGAATAACAAGTTTTCAATTAGGCTGAGAATAAACTGAGATTCGTGAACTTGCCGGGGTAAAACCCCTTATAAATCCACGAGGAAATTTTCTTATCGAAAAGTGAAATGAAAAACAGCACTATTATAAATCAGTTTGATTACGCCCATTATTGACCTGTAATTTCCAAGGGAACAACTAACAACTACGTCTTCATTTAGTGACTGTGAAGTTCTTATCTACCAGCGGTGAGTTGATTTCTGATGGAAAAAGTTCAAAGCTCACACTGGTTTGGTGACATGTGAAATCCCTCTAGTTTTCTTTTTAGATACGTTTCTGCATGCACATATGTGTTATATATTAATATAATAATTTACCTCCATAATAATACTGGTCAACAGTCTTGAGCCAACCTACATCGTCATGTGAGTGTGGAACAATGTGGACATTCAACATTCCTTTCTTCACCTCGTGGCATGACTAAAAAAAAAAAATACACGTCGATCAAACGAGACATATCTAACAGTTATATTTTAACACTACTGGCTTGATGCCTCTGCAAACATGGCGGCTTTGTTAACATTACTCTGGAAGACGAATTTTCAAAGTAAAATTAATTGTAAAATTACTGGATAAGTCTTATATTTGTTGAAACAGACTGAGAGGTTACGATAAAAAATTTTTATTTTATTTCAGCTAGCATATTCTTGTTTATTGTCGTCAATAACAAAGAACTGGCAGCTCTAAATACTTTGCAGGTAAAATTATCTTTCATGTAAGAGGATGAATTACAATTAAAAGTAAACTAATGTTACTTGACCAATGTAAGAGAAGGATAAATGGCATTTTACAAAACGTTCCCTTAAATGCGAGGGAAACTTCGTAATTAGGTAAGTTAAAACCAAATACCACACGAAGGCCCAAACTCACGATATTTATGTGCGAAGTGCTAGACTTGTGGAGAGCAAAAATAATACTCCTATACTTTATGTAACCAAAGTATTATAAATGTTAACATGGATGCCGACATAGCTTGAATTTTTTAAGATAATGTAACAATTAAAGTTATCAGGGCATATTTCGTTATGCGTACTATATTAATATGATTTGACACCTCCAATTTAACCATATTTATGTAAACACGTAACATGGGGCGGTTCTCTTAGCGTTGGCTGTCTTTAACGAAATATCATGTCAGCAATCCTGGTACACTGGACGAAAATCTAGTACGTCAAATCTGATACACACAGCGCAAATGAATAATCACTACCGGTGCCTTAAGTCACATAGGATATTTGCTAATATAGTCAATAATAGAATGGCAAAAAATGATGTAGGCAGAAATTTGTCAAGTATAGTACTGTAAGCAAAAGAGATTACATAAAAGTATGGATTCTGGCATGTTTATGATTTAAGTGTGGCTGCAATACACAGTTAAATATATATTTGCATTAGAATTCGTAATTATTAAAGGGACAGGAAAATTTCGCGAATTCAACGACCTGCAGACTAGAATCCATTGCGCTATGCATACTCAAGCCACGTCTATTCGTTTGTTGCCTGCTGATCCAGTGAGTAGTAGTTAGTTGACTAATGGTCAGCGCTCCAGAATTCGTAGCATAGTTGATTCTAACATGCAGGACATTCAATTCGCGAAACTATCCTAGTAATTATATTATAAAGCTTAATGTTAAGAAACGTTGTTAGGTTAGACAATGTTAGGTTTGATCTGTTTATTAAAATGAGAGAAATATGCAGTTTTCAAGCTAGTTTTCTTTAGCTGTATCTAAAGTTATTGTGAGGAATGACTTAGTTCTATGTGTACAATTAGCGATTACAGCAAGAGTTTATTTATATTTTTTTACAGTGGTAAATCATATCCTTACCGCAAATCCGCATGTCTGCTTCTGCCCGTCTTGGGCGGAGGCATGATGGGTAACCAGTGCTACCAACAACACCTGCAGCAAGGACAAACAAACGCCTGTCTTCATCGTCGCGTACTGACTGGTCAGCCTGCAAATAGCCCCGCCCCTTTTATTTATTAACATCATCTCAGGTGATGAGCCGATAGCGGTTATCTGTTTCTCAACGCACAGTTGTCAAAGATAAGGAGGTAAAAGAAAATTATAAGTGTGCCTTGTTGTTTAGAATCAGAAAGCAGTTATTTCCATTTTAGGTAGAATAATAATTCAGATGTTAGATAAAATGTTAGGCGAAAGTAAGATTTAACCAAAAATTAAGCGAATGTCGATTAATAGACCAAAACAACCTACAACTATGTTGTTTTTGACACGATTAGCATTTTCGGCGTTGGACGAAATTATAGAGAAAAATAATAAATATATCCATGCTAGATGTGCGTGAAATAAGCTGAAGATTTCTATTGCTGCTGCGCTTATTTCTGATATGTATTTATTGCGTCTACTCACTCATGCAACGTCAGCACTAGCACCAATCTATGATATGTCAGTTATGAATTCGACATTGTTGCTAAAAGCATCACTTTCCGGAACATTGATGTTGTTATGAAGAACGTCCATTTTAAGCATTGATTGTAATACCAGGAAGACCGTAATAGTTATCGTTAGCAACGATTTTGAGGTAAATATAATTTTCGTCGCAAGTTCGTGATCTGAATCCAGGACGCCCTTGTACAGTGAAGAATGCGATAAACGTAGAATGCATAGCCAAGGGTCAGGTTGTGTCGCTAACGTGTATTTTTAGTAGTCTACTGAAATATAACACGCTCAGCGTACCTGCACTAAATGAAAAAAAAATACTCTCATTTGCGTTGAGAACTTCAGACCCGTGTGACTTCAGAGCCCTTTCTGGCAAACTTGCAGCCAGCGAGTTCAAATACGAATCTATGATAAAATATTCAGTTATTTCCAAATGGATTTACTTTAAAGAAAACGTTTTTGAACAGAAAATATTCAATGCGAAATTTTTGGAGGAATTCCTACCATTTGAGGAACTTCAATTGTTTTATATTTTAAAATATTTTTTCGTCTGCAATGATATTTTCTAACTCAACGTTTTAAAAAAATAACGGTTTATAATTATTCTAATTATTTCTTTGGCAACATTACGTTCGAAATCTTAAAAGTTATGTTTACAATTTGTACAATGTAAAATAATTACATTTACTTCTATTTCGTTGTCAAACTGTATGATAGTAAACTTGGTAAACACAGTTCTCGCATCAACCGCACACAGATCGATTTTCCTTGCGATTTCGATTACTAGGATTCATGAACCCGCCACACAAGAAACAATATTTGTTATAATATTGCATGCTAGGAGTCTTACGTGCTGTTCTACAAAGCGGCATGCAATAAATTCGTACTGGCTACGAGCAGGTCTGCGGAGTCAGCTAATGGTTTTGCCTAATCGACATTTTCCTAGTTTCATTGCGAGTTCCACTGAAATATTTCGACAGAAGCCAATCAGAAAAAACACGTGAACAGCACGAGACATTGTTTGCACGTATACGAGTGCTTGTTTTGAGAAACACAAACGAAAATGTACAGGCTGAAAAATTAGGTACTTCTGTTAAGGGTGTTCAAATGCGATAAAGTCTTAATTTTATATTTATATGAAATATTGTTAGTTTTGTAGACGATACTTGTGAGTGCAGGTTCCTCTTACTAAACAATTTTAGCTCTCATAGTTTTATCTTAACGGTGCGTCAAAGTCAAAATTTGCAGGTTCTGCTGCCATGAAATTAGTGAAAACCAATCGACTTACGTACGTGAAATAATTAAGAGTGAAATAACATACTATGGGCTACGTACTATTTTCGTTTTAAATAAATTTCTGAATATCAACTTTTTTCTGTACTTTTGCGATTTTTTTAAATTCAAAACATTGTTTCGTGGTTTTTTTTTTTTTTGTGTTTTATTGCATACCTAATAGGATGTAAGTTAACAGTGAATTGTTTTGTTTAAGTATGTCAGTTGGTTTTCATTATTTGCATCGCAGTGTAACAAGTAAATTTTGACTTTGACACCCCGTTATGAGAAAACTATGAGAGCTAAAATTATTTCGTAAGAGTAAAATCTACTCACAAGTATCGTCAACAAAACTAACAATATTTCATTAAATATATATATATATATTTTATCGCACTTGAACGTCCTTAAGGAGGCGTTTCACTGAAAATTTTAATTGTTTTAAAATTGTTTTATTTGTAAGAGATACGGTTTGTTTTGTAGGCATTAAATTGTGACTATTTTTGTTGTAGCGAAATATTTTTAGCTTTAATAGTTTTTGTATTAAACCATTTTTGCAAAAAAAATTGTTTTGTGCATTAAAGGAAAACAAACCTACTTACCGAAACGAAAAATATTCACACTAAAGAACAGTGCCATTTACTGTGGCATTAGATGTATAAAAACCTCATTGATTAGTTGGTTTGTATTTTAATTTATTTCATTTGTTTAATTTTGTAATTTTTTAAATACAAAAGGTCAATGCGGTTTGTAAACATGTAGTGGCATAGTCCGTGACACTGTTCTTGGGTGTGAATTTATTTATTTCGGTAAGTAAGTTGGCTTTTCTTTAATGCAAAAAAAACATATTTTCAAATTTTTACATTAATATGGTATAATACAAAAACTATGCCAGTTAAAAAAGTTTCATTACAGTAAAAATAAATGGTCACAATATATGCCTACAAAACAAACCATATCTCTTACAATAATTTTTTTTTTAAACAATTAAATTGTTAAGGTTTCCAAAATAATATTTACACTCTCTACTTTTTAGAGACAATATTTCGAGTACAACTAGCAAAGCAACCAGTATTGTGTGCAGCGGAAACTTGTATCGCATCCAGTGTGTCAGCTGGTAATCTACCCAGTTACAAAACTACCAAACAAACTTCTACACGAAGTAGTAATTAATATTGTGCAGTTTGTCGTGGGTTTAACTTGCTATTTTCTGCTGGGCAAGCTCGTTCACTGCATATCTTCTTGTCTGCTGGGTTGCCGTAATTCTAGACACAAGTTTTCTTACTGATTTTATATCTTACCCGGTTAAAAAGAAGTAACCGTACTATATTTCAATGGCCATGGCAATAATATTGTTGTGGTTTATTTAGTAGGTCAAAGTTTTCTGTACGAATTAGAGCGAGATTATAAGACTACAGAGAAAATAAATGAGACTGTTGATAAACGCTTTTAAAGAACAGATGTCAGAACGTAAATGATGATAACATGATTTTATGTGCTGCTGTACACGAGACTCTGTCTGGAGGAGAAGTGAAGGAATATTTCCGTATTAAATTATGTTACTTCCGCAGACAGTTTAAACATTATGTTGTAAGAGAACAACTTCGGTTGAAGGGTAAGTGACGCTGAATATGTCGGTTCGTCGGAGTGTAACCAAACTTAAACTTATTTATTTATTTTATTTCGTTCTGTGTGACATCAAGTACGTGGGGGTATAGAACTCGTCAATTTTTACATAAACATATTTATACAGTATTTATTACATATAACTTCAAAAATTTAAGTATAACACAATTATAATAAAGCAAAGAGAAATAAGTAAGCTTTGGAAATAGGGCGCAGTACATCTACTATACAATATAAACTAAATACAGTGCCAGTTACATGCATACTTCGTAAGGAGGAAAGATCATAATAGTACAAAAGTTACACTTTCATATCTTATACATTATAATACTAAACTGTACAATATATGATACTTTCATATCATTATAATTACTTTCGTACAAACAAATGCATCAGGTTTAGCAATTCAAGACGTTATATAAAGTAGTACGTACTTTATCTGAAGTGACATTTGCTCAAGGTATTTGAATGATTTGTGTAAGAGGTGTGTTTATGACTATTTGCATGGCTTGGTTGTATACACGCCACTGATATCGAGCTGTTGAATAAGAACACCCATAATTACATAGAAGAACCAAGCACAAGAAAATAAGCAATAAATGTACGAAAGAAATCTACCAATTAAGCCAGAAATGACCATAGCCATAAAACAAAAAATATGATTCTGAAATATATAAATCGAAATAACTCGACATATTACAGGTTTTAAATACTATGATACGATGTGAAGAATTTCTACATATAAGGTTAATTTGTCTATGGATAAAACAATGTGTGTTTTATTAGTGAGAAAAAAATGATTTTGTTGCAGTGTTGTAGTAAACATGGACTACACGATCTTAATCTTTAGTTTTCCTTTATTTATTGATATAATGTTTCTGCTAGAGGTAGAATACAATCTGAGATACTGAAGCTAGCTGTGAATAAATATACATCTGACTATATATATATATATATATATATATATATATATATATATATATATATATATATATATATATATATATT
>PNEQ01004107.1:10311-22824 GCA_003012365.1 Medauroidea extradentata
AAAATGCCTTTTTTAAGCTTCTAAAACCCAAAATTTAAGCCCTTGTGATAAAAGTTTAGTATGTAAGAAAGTTGTGTTTATAGTAATCACAAGAAAGCGTGAACCCTTATCTGCAAGTTGGTAGAAACGGAAATTACATTAACTTTAATGGGAAATTAAATATTGATTATTTTGTAGATGGCTGCAACAGCTGATTTTGTTGCGCGGACCACCGCATAAAAGGGCCTATATCCAATACGGTGAGAGATAAAATTTTAATGAAAATGGTTTTCGCCTATTGGAACATGATGGTAACCGTAGTTAAATTATAAAAATTATACAAAATAGTCTAGCAACCTCCATTTGCTGATTTCACATGGAATGACCCACAGTCAATAAATTATATACCTACATTTGTGACTTTTAATATGTAAAATTAAACACTACTTGCCTGAATAGTAAAAATTATTGTAGGCAACTCAGGATAAAATAACTATTAAATCAACTTTTAAAGAATTCTTGCTAATTTTGTATATAGTTCTACATTAAGCAATAGTTGCCTCACTCTTTGTAGTGCACAATAATTAAAGAGCTGATATGCAAATACCTAAGTTGTAAGTATGACTTACCGTTTAAAACAGCTCTTAATAATCACTTGTGTATTTATTTAGTAGGTATTGTAGATAACATTTTTCGAAACAGTGGCATGTAACATTGTAGAAACCTATGTAAATAAGAACATGAGACAATGCAAGTGTTCCTCTTTGTTTTGGCTGAGCATTACTGGGGCAGCTTCTTGGGATGTTACTGTGTTTTTTCCTCGTGCCACAGTAGATGGACTTGTGAAGAGGTAGTGACTGAGGATGTGTCAGTTTTTACTGATGTGATCGTGCAACAAGCATTGAGTTTGTTTTTTTTTTTTTTTTTTCAGAGGAAGATAGAACAGTACCAGGAGGAGCAGAAGAATGGGAAGACATTGAACAGCGACCAGCTGTCTGCGGTAGCCAAGTTTGATGAAGTGAGCTGTACTCTTGAGAACCTGCATGAAATACTCAAGCAGCTCAACACGATAGCAGTAGAGCAGACCAGGGTACAGAAGAGGCTGGCGAGGAAGGATGCGTTAGAGCGCGCACAACAAGATATTGCCAAGATAAAAGAAATACTGATCGTCCAGGTATGTTTTACAGTGATGGGTAAACTTATCTCCCAGTAAATATCGGAAAAAAAAGATGGTTGTTACTATGTGTCTAACAGTAATATACGTAGTTATAAACAGTTATCATAATATAAAAGGATAAAATTTCAGTACAGAAACACACAGTTGTGTAAAGTTAGTAAGGATTAACTAATGTAATTAATGATCAAATCCTCTTAAAAAGTTAGTTTGCTTTACATATAACGTATGTTGTTTTCAGTAGAACCCCGATGTAATGAAATTTTACAGTGCCTAAAATTTTTTACTCTAAATGAATATTTTGTTAAATCTGCTGTACGTATATTAAGAGGTAGTGAAAAAAAAAATTAATGTTATTCCTCACCAGGTCACATTTCGTCGCACTTATTGATTATGTAACGTCACCTGTTGGCATACACGTTACCAGGTGTTGAAATGGGGAGGTTTGTTGTTCAGTGTCATCTTTCAGAGAGCTCAGTAGCAATAGGATTTCTTGAGTGTTGAATTGATACCATGATATGTAACGGGTTGACAGACAGTACTTACAGATTTGGTGCATCACACACTGCAGTGGTTCAAATGGTACCTTTCATAGACTGGGTTAGTTTAAAGAAGGCAATAGAAGGTCCACTAAGAGTCACTCTCCTTCCTTAAGTCCAAGTTCCATCACCGACATTTCATATTTCACTACTGAAAAACGTCTATCTAGATATAACTAAACTTGAAACAATTTTCAGCACCTGTGGTGTTTTCATCAACCAACACCCCACCTGCTACAATTTCACTTTTTCCGGGCCATCCTTGGGACCTCTCTCGGCCGTGATATACTTCAAACTTACACTGCTTCTCCTGGGTGGACATGGTAGTTAGTGTTGCAATTAAGTGAAGTTGTACTCTGAGATCCAGTTTACCCAACAAACTTCAAGTAAAAGCTGAAATTTACATGCAAATGTTACTGATAGATAGGTATACATTATAATTTATATTTTAACTTATCAAATGTACTGTATTATTTTTTATAAATTTTTGAGGTTTTTTACTCTTGCTGTAGAATATAGTATTTGTAATTGTGCCAAGGTAGTGTAAAAAAAGTTTTGAAAATTTTTTGTAAGTACATAGTTTATTTTTGGTTATTTTTAAGCAATAAAACGATGTACCTATGGTTTACAGACTCATTTAATTCTGTGTGTGACTAAAGTCGCATGTAGCATTTTAGAAATATTGTATATTCAACTATAATTGAATGTTGCAGCGTTGGAGTTCAAAGTTCCTAAAACGTTTTCATTAAATTGCTGTTTTCATAATGCCTGTGATCGTTAAATTGGATTTCTTTCAATGTTTTATGTTTGTTGTAATACAAATATTGTGTATATTTTTCATGAAGTGGTTTGGCATTTTATGATAAATGTACAGTGAATAATTTAAAAAATATGTTTAGATGTTTGTGATCAGCTTGCAACATACAACTGATATAGTCCCTATTGTTCCATGTAATAGTAACCAATTTTTTTTTTGTTTTTTTGTTTTACTAGATTGTTGCAACACCATGCACTTGCTTGTGTACATGCATGTGATCTACCACTTTTACAGAAACTTGTGACAGGAAGGCACAAGTTGAGTAACTTAAAAGAGTATGGCATAGGTTACTACAAGTAGCGCAGCAAGGGACGAAACAAGTTATGTAGCTCTGGTTCGAGACAAGTGCATGTACTCCACTCAATATGAGCACAGTTATGGTTTGACTATAAATGAATATAGGTGTCTGTAGTGTGGTGGGTAAAAATGTCGTGCAAGCAGTGGGTATGCCTATGCGGACTGAGTTGATGGAATTGACAGCATTATTGTGGTGCCCTGCTGGTTGAGCTGATGGAAATGATGACATTATTGTGGTGCCCTGCCGGTTGAGCTGATGGAAATGATGACATTATTGTGGTGCCCTGCCGGTTGAGCTGATGGAAATGATGACATTATTGTGGTGCCCGACTTGGGGCGTCATGAGTGTAAGAGGGAGAAGTACTTATAGGCTTCGGGAATAGAGGAAAGGTAGGCGACACACAAGGTATTTTGTCATTTCCTGTGCATTCTTGGGGCCTATACAAACTTCCAAACTGCATTAATGTGTGATTTTTTTCATCAGGTGTTTATTTGCGTGAGTTATATGAAACTACATTTAGCAAGGCAAGTGTTACTGTCAACAGAAATGTTGTTCCATATGTTGCAGGATGTTCTCCAGAATATGGGCCAAGACAATGTTCGGGAAGACTTTTTGGCGGGTCGAAATGGAGCTGTACAGCTCACTGAGGATGATCTCAAATATTTGGATGACTTGTACCTTGAGATTTCTCCCAAACGTGGGGGAGAGGAGGGTCTCCCACCTTTTGAGGTAATAAATATCCGTGTACAGTATTTAATATTAGAACAAGTTTGGTCATTATTTGAAATAAAATAAAATAGACCCCATTTTTTTATTTTAATCATAACTATTTCTGAAATTTAATTACTCGCCACCTGAAGAAGCCGGCCTGGCTGGCGAAACGTCGCAAGCCTCCGCGCTTCCGCGGAAAATGCGTTCGCCCTTTCTTGTGTGTGTTCTTATCAACGAGTACTACTCTGTAAGTACTTGTGCACCGTATTGTATATTAGTATTATTATTATTATTATTATTATCATCATTATTATGTAATTAGTAAATCTAGTGGCCTCTTCCTGCCAAATCAGTATTTATAACTTTAAGTAAGAATACTATTGATTGTAGCAGATAGGTATTCATCTCACTTGCATTTAATGAGCAGATATTGTACATAAAATTTTTATCAAATCAGTGTACCCTGATATACATGTAATAATTGTAAAAGCCTATGTAACTAATAGCACGTGGCATTTTTTTATGTTTACATTCTGCGGAAAGATATAAACTGGCAGAAAATTGAAATTATTCTGGGCTTTTTTGAGTGCTCACTTTATTCCGAATCACCTATAGTCTGATGCCTACTTTACAAGGACGGGTTGTAGGCTTGCAATTACTTTATGCTGGCCATAATTTTATACTGATTTTCACCAATTTTTTAAATTTCGTGTAGTGGCATACCGATTACTGGTGGAATATCAAAACAAAATTTATCATTTTGGTCTAATGATTTTATTTAAAGACTTTCCTTAAGGTAGAAGTAGGGTAATTGCTGCGAAGCACTGTGCTTGTCTGTACAATTATGCAGAGCTTGTTAAAAATTCTTGCCGAAATTACAAAACATTTTAAAAAATGTGCCATTTGAATTGTGTAGTACCGGTATATGAAAAAATGGTATTTGTAATTTATAACAATGCATATCATTCTTTGAATGCAATCTTTAACACATTTTAAAAGATTGTCTCCTTATTTTGGCAAAATAAATGGCTTATTTACAATATGGGAGTTTGAGAAACAACACTGCGAGAAAATAGTCAAGCTTCTTAGTAGGGCTGGCCCGATACCAGTTTTTCTGCCGATATTGATATTTTTTGTCGATATTCCGATATCCGATTCCAGATGCCATTACACAAAACGAATGAGAATATGACAGTTTCATGAAGTTAAAAATTTACAAATGAAATAGTACTATTATTTTTACAATTTAAAGAATGAAAACCATATTATAGTATTAAATAATTAATTTTTTTTGTTTTTTTATTAATTTGTTTAATGAATAAATTACCTTATACGGTATACCTAATGGACTGTTTCAACATAAAAACAAAAAACCAAGAACACAACTTACCTCATAAATTATGTTGCATATTATGTATTAGTTAACCCTTGGCATATATACTGGCAATACAAAAACACAGAAAAGATAAAATAACAACATAGAAAACTAAAATTTAGATTATTTGGTTAGGACAATGACAAAATCTCTAATGCTCAACAGTCTTCAAAAACTCGATATTCCCTAGTTTTTAAACTGTCTGCAAAAACGGAAAGTTCTTTTTCAAGAACAGCAACATTCTGACTTTTTCAGGTTTTAAAGATGACCTCCTCTTATTTACAAGATAACTACACGTACTAAATAATCTCTCTGACTCAACACTAGAAGCTGGTATGTTCAAATATTTTATGGCCAACTTCTTTAGTGTTGGATACTTGGTATTATTGTACCAATACTCATAAATGTTGCAAAAACGTTCTAAAACCGGCTCTCCCAGATACTCTTCTAGTTCATCAACCTTACTGCTGCTTGTAGTTTTACCCTCAGCCTTTGGATTTTATGTCACAAAAATCCATTAATGAAGATGGTACAGATTTTTCCACTGCAAGACTTGTCGAATCTTCTTGATTTTCATCTTGTGGCATCACTGACTTTAGATGATTCCGTAGAATGTCCTTGGCCATATTAGCCCTTTCAGGTGCAGAAAATGCTTTGTCCTTGAACCTAAAAAAAATACACAAAAATGTTAGAAGTTAATATTAGGGTTAAGGCCATACTAGGTAGTTATACCTACAGTGCTACAGACAAAAATTCTGTCAGTACAGTTCATTAAAATGATTTAAGTATTCTGTTCTTTATATTAATGTACAAAATTCTACCAAGTATGACCTTACAATTTGTGTTCAGCATATGAGCTACATGAGATTTAAGATTTCTTACCGTGGGTCCAGGCGTGTTGCCAGAACATACGTCTCATTCATCTCAATTGGTAACGGACTTTTGCCACTTTCTTGTAGAACTTTTGAAGGAAAACGTTTCTCCAGTTCACGAAGGATATCCTTCTTCACTGAAGCCATCCCCACAGAAGCATCCAGCTGGACAGCTTTTCTCAAGCTATTAATTAAAGGAATAACTTGAGATGCACTTGCTGAGTGGTCACTGACAATAGTATGTAGTCACCTCTTTAAAAAGTTTCAAAACTGAAAACAGATTGTCCATTGTAATCCAGTCTGAACTAGTGAGCGAGTGTGACATGTTGAGGTCTGCTATGTAAGAAGCAACAGCATTTTTTTGCTCTAACAGACGCTCAAGCATAGAATGTGTTGTATCCCACCTGGTTGGCTCGTCTTGAATCAGTTTTTTCTGTGGTAGCTGAAGCAAGGTCTGAGTACGTTTCAATACTTTCTGGGCTCTAATCGAGTGCTTGAATGACCCGACAATTTTCCTGCACTTTGCGAGGACATTCGTTATATTGGGTTAGTTGAAACATCCGTCCTTAACGAGTAGAATAGTGTGTGCAGTGCATGGAATGTGAGTCATGCCAGTTTTTTCAATTGCCAGTTTAAGGTTTGGTGCACTGTCTCTGACAATCGCTGTTACTTTTCCTGTTAACTTCCAGGTTGCAAGAGAGTCCTTCACAAATTCAGCCAAATTATTAGCATCATGGTGGTCATTTGTGTACGGTATTGCATCAAGGCACAAATGCACGTCCCTTGTGCCATAAAGAAATCATACAGTCAAGCTCATGTAGTCGTCCATGATTAATGAGGTCCAAAAATCCACTGTGACACTAACACTTTCAGTTGTGAACAAAAATTCTTTCATTTTTTCAAAATTTTCTACATACATCTGCGGAATCAATTTATTTGAAAAATCATGTCTCTTTGGGATTACAAATCTTTTTTCTAATACTGCCATTAATTTTTGAAAATCTTGGCCTTCTACAATACTGAATGGTAAGCCATCTTGAACTATAATTTCTCCTATAGCTTTAGTAATAGCCTGTGCTTTAGGATCAGTACTTTTTAATTTTTCACGCCTGGCAAATGCAGCTTCCACTGTTTGTTGCTTGGATACATCCATTCGTCTGCACTTAGCCGGAGGTTCGTTTGTGACTACTGGTAAAATTCCCGTACCTTCCGAACTGCAACCACTAGAATCTAGGCCTAGGCCTACCTCATTTGACGATCCTGTTACAATTTCATATCGATGATTTTGCTGCAAATGCTTTGACAAATTCGTCGTATTGAACTGTCTGGAATTTTTCCCGCCGCGGCTTACTATTTGTGAACACAGTTTACATTTTGCCTTACTTTCATCGGTGTCTAGTTTAACAAAATACTGCCACATATGCGACATTGTGGCCGCATAAACTTAAAAACAAAGGATGAATTGATGACTCGTTTTGTTTACGTTAACAACGTTAACAAAAAGAAGAAAAAAACACTAGTAGCCTTCGGCCCAATTGCATACAGCCAGGGATTCTAGAGCCCAACTCTGAGCTGTAGAAAATGGACGGCCTACTGCGAGTCCCGGTAAGGTTAACCTTAGTCCCGCTTCAGCCATTAGGTAGCAGTAGCATATTTTGCCTTCCCATCTCCAATATCTATGGCTTCACTGGGTGCAAGTTATGAAAGTTGCTGCACACAAACACTTGTGCACCGTCTTATCTGTGATTGTTTACGTAACGAGAAACGAACAAATTTGTTGTGATCTATGAAGGGGAAGTTGTGACGGTTGTTTTTAATGTGAAAATCCATTATTTCTAATACCTTTAGGCAAAAAAAAGCACGTCTTTAGTATCGTGTTATGTGGGTTGAAACGGAAAGTGCCCTTCAACGAGTCTTTATTTTTGTTATTCCAAAACAATATCGGCAAAGTGGGAAACAAGTATCGTATCGGAAATCGTTCTGCCGATACCTAAAATATCGGCTGTATCGGCAGCCGCCGATAAATATCGGGCCAGCTCTACTTCTTAGTCTTTGTATCAAAGGTGTTAATTACTTTGTCAAAAGTGATTTTACAACTTATTATGAAACAGTGAATCTTTATTCATTATACGAAATTCAATAGACATCAAGACAAAAATTATATAGACAAAATGTTGGCATCTAAAAATTCATCTCGTCTACGAAAAGCCATTTTTTTAATGCTAGTTTTTAAAAGTTAGAAAAGTAGGGTACATCTTTAGCAATTTGAGACAACTTCTAAAACTTAATCCCAAGGTTTTCTTTAATGAACAAAATGGAATATCTAGTGTTGCGTTGGTTGAGTAATTATGAATTTGATGCCGTATTGTAAAATTACGTGCATTAGCCTTAGCATATAAAATCTGTTCAAAAATTATATTTACAGTAACACCTCTTTACAACAACCCCTTATATAACAACCACCTCTCTATAACAACCCTTTCCTCAAGAACCGTGGGGTTTTAAAATAGGGGTTTTGCTGTATATTTAAACCTCTTTATAAAAACCACCCCTATATAAAGACCCTATTCTAGGGAACCGTGAGGGGTCTTTATAGAGAGGTTTTACTGTATAACAGTCATAATACCTTTTATAAAAAAACTTGTCTAAATTAGTCACAATTAACTGAGTAATAATCCTAATGGCCTTCTTTTATATATCTTAATACATTCTTTGTTCTAGAAGTATTCCTCTACAGCAAAATACCGTCTCTTAATATACTTGCAAAAAAAAAAAAAAAAGCAAAAAAAGTTTTTATGTCATAATCAGTTCATGTACAGCAGTCTGCAGTTGACTTTCATGCCATCTACAGTACAGAATCAAAGTCAACTCATATAATGACTAGCAGTGTGTTGTTGATACATAGTCTGCTGTAACAAAGCTAACACACTGTCATCCTTCATATAGTTTTAGTATTGTAATTTTAATACAGTGTTTGTTTTACTGAATTGGTTTCTGTCTCTTGATAATCAATAATCCAAATTTGGGGCAAAACCAATAAATTTAGGTTATCTTCACTGTATGTGTGAATCGGATAATATACTGTACACTACTACAAATGTCCTGGTTGCCATAGGAACAATTACAGCAGTGTGCTGAGCATTTATTGTCCATTGTGGATGGGAAGGCGAAGGATATAGTTGGGACAACGTATGCCAAATTGAAGGAACTGATAGGATCAATACAGTCCTGTGGATATTTTGATCGTGTTTCTGAAGAAGGAACTGTTGCGGAACAGGTGAGTTGTGATGCATGTAGACAACTGTGGTAGTTATTGCTACTGATATAGTTTTTTTTTTTTTACTTATAGTGTAAATGTTTGAGAACATTTTATGTAAAAACAGTAAATGTAACATTGGAATAAAAATAGTGTAGAGTAGAGTTGCTCCAATACTCAATTGTCCAATACTGATACCAGAGTATTACATGTCTGTTAGCATACACTAACGTACCACATTACGATCTGTTGGCAAGCTACAATCGTGGAAGAAAAAAAATTCAACTAAGAAAACTTTAGAAACTTCCAGTAGGCGCACATCGAGCGTGTGCCTTGTGTGTTAGGCCACCTGTGCGCCATCAACATATGAGTAGTGATGATTAACATCATCAAGCCATCTATATTTCCGTCTCTACGCATTAGGAAAGTACAATGAAAAAGTTTTTTTTTTTAAAATTTGTAATGAAAACTAAAATAAAAATTATGTGACAACAGTAAAAAATTAATAAATACACGCGATGGTGGCCATTGTAGCTTGTGGGCAGCCACGCTCACTCAACAAACAGGTTACTGCTCTTACTGCTCGCTAAAAATACTTTGCCCTCAGTTTTTTTTAGTATCTGCGAAACATTATTTACATTTATGGTAGTAACTTTGATGTAAAATGTCTGCATAAATAATATTACTAGTATGTATTTTTTTTATAAGTATGCTGGTTTTATCACAGGACGCAACAGAAAATAATCACGCTGGACATCACTGAATTGTAACTGTAATATTTGAATCAATTGACAGAGAAAGCTGCACTGTTAGGCATTCTGATGGAGACGCAAAGCACTATCTATGCGTTAGTCCCTATGCTGTCCACCGCAATGCTATGCAGACTGGGCACCTAGATGCTCCTCAACTTGCCAGTTGTCAGTGTGAGGATCTAGGCGTGCAATTGTTATACAACATAGTGTTACAAGATTCTCTTTCATATTATTTTTTATTTACTGAAAATTTAATTGCATGGTTTCTTTACTGTGCTAGATTCAGCTATCTGCTTCTGGTATTTCAGATGTCTGAAACACTGTCGCCAAGCATTCTATAAACGAACAGAAAAAAGCAGCGTTTACGGGTATAGTGAACTTTTACTTTTTTGTGTAACTCGTGCTGTACGTTCAACAATAATAGTGTTAGAGCATTGTGTATAGTGTGCAAAGGTTCAGTAGTATAAATGATAAAACAACTAGACTGAGTGTATATATATTTAGTGTTAGTGGAAATCTGTGAGATTGTAAAAAAAAAATCCTTTTAAAACTTCCCGCTCTATCAGCGAGAGCAGCGCCACCCAATGGAGAAGGCAGTTGAAATCAAGATGGCGGTAGTGTAAGTACCTGTAATTTTGTGTCTGTGCATATAGAACAACTATACTGAGTGTATATATATTTAGTGTTAGTGGAAATCTGTGAGATTGTAAAAAAAATCCTTTTCAAACTTCCCGCTCTATCAGCGAGAGCAGCACCACCCAATGGAGAAGAAGGCAGTTGAAATCAAGATGGCGGTAGTGTAAGTACCTGTAATTTTGTGTCTGTGCTCGCAGTTTTTTCAACATTATTTTGTGTTATTTCAGCCCATGTCGCTTCAGCGCAAACATTTGGTCCTCTGGGTTGGATATTGTTCTTGTGAGTATATATCGTAACCTCGTTTCAACGCGTTGCCTACAGCCCTCTACAAAATTACGCGATGCGATGTGACGTCACACTAAACGAACCAATTAGTTACATTGCTCGCGATGAGCGACATCTCACCAAGCAACGAGGCTGACATGGGCGCCCGGGCGGTATCGCTGACGTCTACGACAACAGCCAATCGGAAGCAAGAAAGCGAAAAATAAGAAAAATAACTATTGTGATATGTATTTGTAAACAAGAGAAAAATATCGGTGCATGAACGAAGGATGGAATATTGATTTAGTTATACATACACTAGACCCCCGATTTTACGAACCCTGGATTTAACGAAGGTAGCGATTCTACGAATACAATCTCAGGAACCCTCAATAAATAACAAAATTATATGACAAAAAAATTGTAATGAATTACGTTGACAATGAATAAAACATACTGTATCTAATTCACAGCATTAAATTATGAATTGTAGAGTTGCAGTTATTACTTGGTAAGTCACAATATTAAAAATAAAACAAAAATAGCGAAAATCCATTAAAAAATGCGGCAGTGACAGTTTGAAAACCGCGCGGTGGCGGCGGCGCCTGTGCCAAGCCGGCCGGCCTGTCTCCAACTACGACGTATTAGGATCTATATTTAGGTCGTACTATAGATGCAAAGTTCCAGCGCATGCGCATATGCTCATATGCTCATTTAGCTATAGTACAGCCTCCTTCTAGGCTGTTTCACGACGTCTTATATCTTTCTCGTCTCGCGCGAATGAGTTTACTTATTTACACGAACCCTATAAATAATAGCGTGTTATTTTTCTTTATTGCGTAAACACCATACGTACTTAAAACAATTAATTTGGCGAATAATGTGCTTAAACAATGCATTACTGCATGTCGTAAAACGTGCGTTTCACAAGTGAGCACGATAATAGCGCTACCTATTTAGCAAGTGTAGAAACATTTGTCTCCAGGTATGTCGAACTTGGAAAATAAATAGACGTTCGTGTATTATGTAATCCCGGAACTCCTAATTTATTTTTACCGCATATACTGACTGTGAAAGTGATTATTTTCGATCACTTAAACATGTCATTCTCGACGATTTTAGGTAATAATGTCACAAAATGGCGTTTTTGGAACAACGTCGGTATATGCTACGGTGGCGCTATCTATCTGCCATCTTGTGAACGTTCGTACAGTTGCGCTATCTGTCCGGTCTGCACGCTACTAGTATCTACGTTCTCGTACAATTCTTCAACAACGTCGAGGGAATGTTTTTACGTTAAGTTATATAAAACTGCGCGATGAATAAATACATCCGCTTATACAGTACCTTCTTTCTTTGGTGAATAATTTACAAGTGCCTTTTACTAGTAAGGAATGCCTACTTTTTTTTTTCCATTAAACGCTGCGCAAATCGGGCTATTTGCTCGTGAGAAGGCACTCGACAGCTCGGTTTTCTCTTTTTTTTTTAGTACAAAGGTCGATCATATCTATTGTTTAGCAGTGTTCTTTTGATCGTAAGACGTCTGCCTATTGATATAAATTTATATTTCAACTATCACTTGCGTTATTTTTCTGTTAAATGCTACGGGAGTCGGGCTATTCGCTCGAGAGAAGACACTCGGAATCTCGATTTTCTCATTTTTTGGGGACAAGGTTCGGTCGTATCTACCGCTCAACAGTGTGACGTCTGGCTGCTGATATCAATTTATGTTTACATTATTACGTTAATTAATTTCCCGCAAAACGCTACGGAAGTCGAGGCCTAGATACACTTTGCAGAAAAAATGCAATTTTAAAACTTTCTGTTAAGGAGGTTGTGA
>PNEQ01004107.1:23824-43751 GCA_003012365.1 Medauroidea extradentata
AAAGTTGCTTGAAATTAAATTAGCTTTAAAATGAGTCCAAACACGATATAAATCCAATAAAATTGACACGTAAAATTCTATACTTTGCTCTTGCTTTAAAGTTAAATTTAAAATTAAAAATAAATTTTTAATGTAAATTTCTCTACTCGCATCCCCAATTAATAGGTTGGATCCCGCCGTATACACCCTTATACCTGGTCAAGTTGGCCTACTTAATTGGTTATAAACAGAGAGAAAAAAAAACATTAATTAAGACAAAAAGAAATTGAAAATTACAGTATGATAAGAGGCCAAGTAAGTGCTACGTGCCAGTGCACGTCACAACATGCAATTCAAGAATTCAAGTTCCGTTTAGCGTACTGCCATGAACGACGATGACACAATTTACAAAAACAATAAAAAAACATATTTTCTTAATGTGTGAAAGAGAAATAATGAAATGTTATTTCTATTTCCACATGCTCAGGCTGGCGATCTAATAACATAACAGATTAGCAATGGGGAATGATATTCAAAAGTATTAGATGTAACTGTTTGTGAATGTGTTCATCAGAAACCCATATTTATTACACAACGGACAAACACACTCCTAATTGAACTCTCTTTCAAGCAAGCGAAGCGGCGAAAACGTAAATGATGCCACCTGTCTGAGGTCTTTTGGGCTACGTCTGTGGTGTGAGTGTTAGCGGCTGTATGTCAACGGCTGTTTTGAATCCAGTGGGCAGTTGCATCACTTTGTGGTGGTGCTGATCAAGTAAAATTACACAGTTTGTAGGTATGTCAATAAGAGCGTAAATAAATATTTTAAAGCATATTGTATACAGAGAGGTCGATTACATCTTATGTTCTTTCACTAATGCTGTGTTCAAATAAAAAAATACACGGAACTACATGCAATGATTCGTTACCAATCATACAAACAGTAATGTAACTATTGTTTATGTTGACTTTATGCGGTAACGGCTAGTGATTTTTTTCGAAGATAAAATAATTAGTGCTCACTTTATTCCAAATGACCTATACATACATACAGTAAACCCCCAGTCTAACGACATCGGCGATCTAACGACATCGGCGATCTAACGACATCGGCGATCTAACGACATCGGCGATCTAACGACATCGGCGATCTAACGACATCAGCGATCTAACGACATAATTTCCAGGAACCGTGGAAACATTAATATTTTAAAAATTTATCAAAGCTAAGCAAAGTGAAATATGTTGCAGTAAAACGTTAATTAAAAATAATTATGCGTAAATTAAACAATAACATAATGCAGTTATCATAAATTAGTAATATGCAGCTGTGAAACAAAAAAAAACTGTTTATAAATGCTAGAAATTTCGGCTGGAATATAGTTGAAGCGCGTGCCAGCGTAGGCCACCCGCGCAACACCGACATATGTGAGACGTGATGACTTAACGCTGCCTTATCTCCTCCTGCCCCTCCTTACTTCTCCGTGCTCCGTCCTGCCTGAACTTCCCTCTCACACTCCTCCACGTGTCCTTATCTCAGCTATGCAGTTCGATATGCGACGTGGCATAGCAATGGTAATTTACAACCCCCTTTTTTAGGAACCGTGGAAAATTTGGGTAAAAAAATAGAAAATTTAAGGAAAATCGTCTGTGTTGCAATTTCCTTTATGAGTGCTGTGCTGTAAGAAACACGCCGCTAAACATACGTAGATACAATCCCTCGTTTTCGTTTCCATCTTTTTCCAGTATCTATAGTTTATTTTTGTTGATCCCAAAAATTTTCCTATTAAAACAAGGTTTAAGGAGTCCACGTCAATAGTTTTTAAAATTGATTTAAACATACAGTGTAAATTTAAAATGAACAGTTCTAGCGAACTGTAAAAAACAATTGTGGCTGCCCACAAAGTAAACATGCCCAGTCGATATTTACGTTTTCTTGTGATTTGCACTTTTTTTTTTAATGTCCTGTTTGCAAATTAATACACTGTTAAATTTTCCCTCATATCACATCATCAAAATGTTTTTTTTTTTTTTCCACTCTTTATAGTTTTCGCCATCTGAAAACAATATAAACACGTGATGTCAGAGTCACAGATAACGAAGGAAGAAAGGACATCTAAACTTGTGTGGAAATGGAACACAGAAGAAACATCGCAGCGACGTTGGTGATCACGTGCAAAGCCATAGGAGAATGGCCGTGATCGCGTGTAACGCTTACGCTCACGGCACAATAAATTCAAGATGGCGGCAAGAAGAGAATTGCAGCTGCTAGCACTATTGATTGTCTCGGACTGTATCGATTGCTGTTTTTATGTTGGAAACATACGTGCTTACGCTTACCTTTGTTTTTAACGCAATTAACGGTAACTTTAACCTAAAATTTGCGAAACGTTTTTGAAAATGTTGTATTATAAACAGTTGGGTTTTAGGGTGGCCACCCACCTGGAAAACCTGGAATTATCAGGGAAATTGTGGTCACCTGGAAATATCAGGGAAATGTCAGGGAATTTTTGGTTCATCTGAGACATTTCAGGGAATTTTCGTGCCTCGTTCATTTTGAGCTACCACAAAAGTCACAGGAAGGAACATAATGTCATTTTGAGAGTATTGTAACATTTTTATTGAAAAAACTACCGCTACAGGCCATTCATGATAAAGTGAACACTGCATAAAGTTTTCCTTCAGCCGTTTTGCAGTTATCTTAACTATTTTTAATATGAAAACTTCCATATGACTAAAGACCAGTGCAAACATTTCAACACACTCAAAAGTTAGCATATATTGACATAATAAAACATATTTATAATTAATTACAAGTTCTTATGAGTGTTCAGTTTATAGTGAACAACCTATAAGTAGGTGTGATTATACTCCTTTGTGAAGTTCGCAGTTATTTCTGATGAATGTTTTGTCAAGTTCACTGACAGTAGTGTCAAAAAGGACTTAAAACATTTATCTTGATTGGAAAATATGTTGAATAAAATGCCAAAATGTTCTTTTCATACTTGTGAAAATCAGGGAAATTTTTGGTTTTTTATCAGAGAAATCAGGGAAAAATCAGGGAATTTTCTTTGTTGCAATGAGTGGCCACCCTGAAAAATCATTTCCATTTTAGTGCAGCATGTTTATGTAACGGTAATGTAATTTGAGTGCACTCGTAAATACGTAATATACGTAATATTTCAATTAAAAAGGCTTTAAAAAATAGTGATAGTAATGTTCCTAATTTCCCGTTTTTTTATTTTCTTCCGTAATTTACGTTAGCGTAATAAATAATAATTTGTAGAGATTTTTCTTATGTTTTGTCTTTCCTGTCACCTCAGCACATAAAGTACAACTTCAGATTTCGAGGTTAGGTACACAAAAAAGGCAAGTCCATATGCATAATTTTTTTCTTCTGGTCCCTTGAAAAACTATCCATAGAGTTTCTACTGTAGCATCCTGTCTCTCCACAAAGCAGAGTCATGTGTTTGTTTTTCCTCTCCCACTCGGCGACTCTCTCCCATGTTTCCGTGTCTTGTGATAGCCTAGGGGACTGGAGGTTGAAGAGACACATTTTTTTTCCGCCCTCATTACAGCACGGCAAAAAATAAAATGACCAGCAGTCCGTAAAAGTTGCAGAATTGAGCTCCGGGTGACCTTGACAACTTCCGCTGTGTTGATCACTCGTCATGTGGCTATGAAAGCGCTGCGGAGTAAAATCGGCCTACGACGCAAACACAATAGTCCCGTCGTGTGTGGCATGTGGGTTGATAAGGTTTTTGTTTTATGCTCGCTCGACAGCGGAGTAATAAGCAACTGCAGCCAGCGTGCCGAGAGCCATTTCATCTCTATCCGCAGTACACAGCATTAAACTGGTGTGTTCTGCATAGTTTCGTGATGTTTCCAATAGGCCTACAACTTTGAGCGACGAGTAATTCAATCGTTATTTTATACGTGACAACACCTTGAAAAGTCCGGTTTTTTTTTTTTTTTGCCCTTTTGAGTGGTTCTAAATTCGAGTTCATAACAGGTGTTCTGAGTATTTTAAAAAATGCAGACATTTTTTAATACGCACTTTTATTAGTATCGCGTAATTGCAAGTCTGTAATTGTATTACATAAATAAAAAAAAACAATTAATTTTTTTGATTTGGAGGGGAGGGGTCAAATTTAGTTACCTCGGGACGACATCTGCGATCTAACGGCACAATTTCCTGGCACCGTGCGATGCCGTTAGATCGAGAGTTTACTGTACATACAGTAGAACCCCAATTTAACGAAATGCCATGGGACCCGAAAATGTTTACTCTAAATCGATGTTTCGTTAAACCCGATTTCACACCCCCCTTCTTTTTTTTCACAAAAAAATGTTCAATCCTCGGGCATGTTTCGTCAGAATTTAACGTAATTTAAAAAATGTATATTGGTTCAAAACAATTAAAAAAAACTCATTTACCGCAATAGGTAAGCCACAGCCGTGAAAAAAAAAAAAATTGACGAGCGTGCGCATGGTGAGTTAGGCCATCCTTGCACGCGCCAGCAACACAAGAGAAGTGATGACTAACACCGCCGAGCCGTCAATATTTCCGTCTCTCTCCGGCCCGCTCCACCAACAAAGTTAAGGAAAATCCCATGAAAAATAATAAAAAAAAAAAAAAAAATCTTCATGAACACTAAATTAAAAGTTTGCGAGACAACAGTAAAATAATAGGGGAGAGACAGCGGATTGATCACGGTGTGATACTTATGATTTTTTCAATTTTTATTGCGATCAGACGTGTGCGTGATTGTTTCGTCTGAAAATATGTAATGCTTTCACATGGACTACATAAAAATTTGCGTGAACAAATTTCTTTGAATTTCTTCGTCAATGCACCTATTGATTAAAATTCATAGCATTTTGCTTTTTTCAAAAGGTCACACTCTCAATTGAACTATTTTGTCGGGAGTAATAGTAGACGCGTGGTTGAGTGATGTCGAGTTCTGCAAGTTTTATTCAATGGAGGAATATGTCTGCAACATTTGTCTAGTAAAAGGTATTAGTTTGTTTATTTGACTAATACAAGGAAACACAATTACGTAATGATTTTATTTATTTTGTAACTGCTTCAAATTTGAACCTATTACCGTATTTACTCGCATAATTTGTGCAATTTTTATCCAAAAATTTTAACTGAAAGATCGGGGTGCGCAAAATATGCGCGAATTTAAAAAAAAAATTTTATGAGTGATTTTATGACCGGGAAAGAACTGAAACATCCCCGTATTTACTCGCATTTTGTCCAATTACCGTATTTACTCACGTACCACCCGCACCTTTTTTCGCAAAATCCTTATCGAAAAGTCGGGGTGCGGGTCATACACGGAAAATTCCTAAAAAGTTGGGTTTTTCATATTTTGCAAACTCCTGAAAGGATTTATTACAACCACACTACTCCTCTATTACACTCCTCCATTTGTTATTGTATTTGGTAAAATTACGCTCATTATTATTTTATGCCTGATGTAAAGTTTGATTCTATAAACATCAGATTTTACGTTTTAACCAGGCGAACAATGATAATGGCGAGCGTGCGCCTAGATCCTTCTATCTTCTTCAGACTCGACCGGACTGTTGAGTGAGGACTGAGGATCTAGGCACTCACAGCGCAGCGTGTGCAAGCGTATACAAATAGATGGAATAGTAGTGTTTCTTTGTTCTGCCAGAACGAGCCACTGTTCAGCACGCTGTTTAGTTACAGACTGCAACCGACAGAGTGCAGTATACGAATACGATGCAGCGGAGCGGAGCATTCATCTTGCTGCCGGTTCGGCACACCATTATTTTGATACGTGGGGCTCTACATTTTTAATTCAATTAATATTTAATTTAATATAATTATGTTTATATTCAAAGGTAAATTGAATTGGCACTAAATGTTGTGGGAAAAAAAACCTCAGTAGTCCTCAGCGCGCTCTTTATTTAGTTACAGACTGCTGTCTACAGCAATATTTACGTGTGGGGCATCATTTTATTCTTAATAAATTAATAAGATGTGTACATCTTTCATTTAATTCATGTTTCATTTTATTTAATTACAGTTTTATGCAAATTACAGTTAAATTGGAACTAAATATTGGAAAAAAATTTTTTTTTCCTTCAGAGCATGTTGAAATGGTGTGGTGCGAGTCTTACACGGGGGCGGGTGTTACCTGGGTAAATACTGTAATTTCTTTAGGGTTTAATTTGCCATTAACATTGCGCAAACCACGTTAAAATTCCACTCGCCGGTGCCGCTTGATGGTTAGTCAAGCTGTAGTGCAGTGCATCTCATAGAACTGGCACCTGTGTACTGCGCAGTGAGCTGGCAACAGCGCAGTGACTCGCCAGTACATCTACAGTGACTACCTCATCCGCTTGCCAGGCACGTCTAGCGTGACAGTGCACATGTTTTGACGAGAATGCAGCAGAACTGAATTACACTGAGCGCGCGCCGCACATATTTCATCTCCTGCCGCGCAAAAAACCTGCCACGCAAATTATGCGGATTTTTTTAAATTCATTAAATGATGGAAAAAAGTTAGGGTGCGCAAATTACGCGATGGCGCAAATTATCCGCATAATTACGGTATTTCTTGAGTAACTAGCCGGAGGCATAGAGAGTTATGGATTAGCAACAGTTAAGAAGAAACGTTATAATGTGTTTGAGACTCTTGTGTCTTGTAGCAAAAGCATATGAAACTTTCATGGCAACGAAGTTACTACTGGTTTTTTAGATATTACTACTATAATTGGAGTATTGCATGCTTGTGTACATCAGTATCTTAAAAAAAAAAAATTGAACAATTTTAACTAGGCAAGCATGTTGCTGCACAAAAAGCCTAACGTGCAGATAAGGAAGTTAGCCTGTTGTAAGAATTGTAGGTGGGGGGGAAAAAACTTCTTCACGTATTTGCAGTAGAAACATGGTTTGAATAGCTTTTGGTTCTACTCTACTTCAGTACAGTCAGTACTTTTGAAGAATAGTGTCAAGAATAATAATCAGAAAATATAATTCATTGTAACTTAAATGTTAACTTTTAATTTTAAAACAATGAAATTCTTTCACTGTGTTTGTTATTTACACTGCTTATTTTATTTTAAGAAATGATGGTACACTGCAAATTGGTTAGAAGGAAAAAAGTTAATGAGGCCTTCAAAAGTGTTTACTATGTATAGCTTGTAGCCAGTAATGGTTTGATAGCTATGTTTTTAGCAGTGAAGGTGGGTTGTTGTAGGTCTCATTCCACAACAGCCTGCTCCAATACCCATACCGGTGGCAGCTGTTGAGAGCTCCTTCTTCACATCAGCTGCTGTCAGTGCGGCATATGTCAGCCAGCCACAGCCTCAACCCCAGCCCACCCCTCTCAACGAGTTCATTAGCTCTGGTGGCATTGACTTCATACAGGTGAGGTCCTGATTTATGCTGTATTGAAATATTAGAACACGCTAGAGTTAAATTGTGACAAGCGTGTAGCAGACCATTGCTGTTGCGATAATTTTTCAGTTTGGTGTTATTCTCCAATAGTGACAAAAACTAATATGTATAGTAAATCCCTAATTGAAGTACAGTTAAACTTTGTGTGGTGCCCTGTGCATATGAAAACCTTGTTCATATGTACACAGCAAAAGCAAAGTACCACACAGACCAGCTATACTGGTTGTGTATAAGAAGGCTGTGAGTAAGCACGGTCTGTGTCGCTCACTCATATGTTTGTGTGTCTTAATTCATACGGTGTAAAACATTATTTAGTAGGTACACTCTGCAAGTTTGTTCCTGCTATAGTGTTTATTTTAGTTTAGATTTTGTTTATTTATAATTTATTTCTTAACCTTTTGTCTATAACTGGCCAAACAACTCTGCATGGTATGTAGCTGCATACAGTGGAACCTCATTACTACAAATCTGAAGGGACAAGAATTTGGCTACTTTTTAATAATGAAGTTCAACTGGAAAAAAAAAATTAACTCTGAAAAAAGGTGGGTGGAGGGAGTTTGTTGCCCTAGTTCGCTTACTTGAGTAAACATTACCCACTTTGGGAGTCTCCCAATGGTGGAGTGAAAATCTTGTGGTTCCACCTCTTTAGGGGAACAGTATAAGACCCACTTTGTGCCAGTGTCTCACACCACCGACACAATTGTACAATACAGACGGCTGTGAATCTAGGACGAGAAACAAGTTTCTCATGCCACGTCACACACTTTCTTACTCCCATTCCAAATAACCCATAAGGTGACGTAACATCTCACTCTGGGACTAGGTAAAATAGTGTCTAGCCAATACTGAAGTAATCTCGTGAAACTGTCATTTAAAGCTACGTTTATTTAACCAGAAATTACACAGTACCGTTAATCACAAAAGGCGATCCAAATTAGGTGGCATTATACACGTACAATTTAACAAAGCAAAAATACATACCACATTGGTAAGTTAAATGGGACGTGGACATCTCACGGCCGAAACGGCACCACATTACGGAAAACGGAATTAAATTACTTGAAAGTAAAAACAAAACACGAAAGCTAAAGGATAAAGAGAAAATTAAGTATCAAATCAAAGCTTACCTAAACAAATACCAGAAGACATGGGTGCCGCGTCGGCTACGAGTTGATCTGTAGAACCATGCTGGACGTGGAGCTGAGGCAGAGTGCCCAGAGGCAAGCGCCGAGGGCACGGACTAGCCGACTGGGAGGGGAAGGGGAAAGGGGTGGGAAGGCACGAAGACGGCCGAGGCCGCCCGAAGATGAACATAAGACGTCGGTCGAGAAGAGGGGGACTAACGAGTTCATTGGCAGGGGCTCGTAGGTGCACAATTCAAGTCTTAGGTAGTCGTCTTGGAAACCAATATTATCAGGAACACGTAATATCACCAAGTCCTGAGGAAACATAATGAGGGTGAGCTAACTCAGCTCAACTTTCTCAATTCCTTGCTGCATTTGAGCACCGCCACGCTAACGCGGTGATCTCCTCAGTCTTCACAGGAGGGGCAAGCAAAGCAGCAGTGATGCGAGAGTGGTAAGGTGCGAAAGTGTCTATGATTGGTTCAGGTTGTGGTGTCTCTTTCTATGTTGTCTTCGTTCTGGATAGGGATGGCTGAAGGTCTGTGACAGCATCGAGGGACTGCTCCTTAGTAGGCATGGGTGGCAGACAACAGAGCTCTAGGTACAGTCATACACCCTGACACGCATTGGGTTGTATGGGGATAGTGGGAGTATCACAGCTCGTGGCCGCCGCGCACATACTATCTTGTCGCAGAGTCTGGTGCAGACGTACTTAGTAGGCTATAGAGGTTTGCCCAGGCTAATGCGATCTTTCCTGGTACAGTTTTCCTGCTCTGTGTCTGGGCATAGGTATACTATAACTCAGGATTCCGGATAATTTGTCCGGACGAACAAATTGTCAGGATGCACCGAGACAACCAATTTTGTAATTCGAAACCTCCACCTCTCCTTTTTTTTTCTACACGGGTATACAAGTGTTGCTGTCGTATTCATACATCTCTGAAAGAAACTTAAATTTCAATCTAAATATTTATTATACAAATACTCACGGTTCCTCTCATCACATTCGTAAAATCGCTACCTTCGTAAATTCGATAGCTGCTTATTTTGCCCCCCCCCCCCCCTACCTTAACAGAAAATTTTAAAATTGCATTTTTTCTGCAAAGTGTCTCTAGGCCCCGACTTCCATAGCGCTTTGCGGGAAATTAATTAACGTAATAATGTAAACATAAATTGATATCGGTAGCCAGACGTCACACTCTTGAGCGGTAGATATGACCGACCCTTGTCCCCAAAAAATGAGAAAATCGAGATTCCGAGTGTCTTCTCTCGAGCGAATAGTCCGACTCCCGTAGCATTTAACGGAAAAATAAAGCAAGTGATAGTTTAATTATAAATTTATATCAATAGTCAGACGTCTTATGATCAAAAGAACACAGCTAAACAACAGATATGACCGATCCCCAATAAATGAGAAAATCGAGATTCCGAGTGTCTTCTCTCGAGCGAATAGTCCGACTCCCGTAGCATTTAACGGAAAAATAAAGCAAGTGATAGTTTAATTATAAATTTATATCAATAGTCAGATGTCTTATGATCAAAAGAACACAGCTAAACAACAGATATGACCGATCCCCAATAAATGAGAATATCGAGATTCCGAGTGTCTTCTCTCGAGCGAATAGTCCAACTCCCGTAGCATTTAACGGAAAAATAAAGCAAGTGATAGTTTAATTATAAATTTATATCAATAGTCAGACGTCTTACGATAAAAAAAACACAGCTAAACAACAGATATGACCGACCCTTGTCCCCAAAAAATGAGAAAATCGAGATTCCGAGTGTCTTCTCGCAAGTGAATAGCCAGATTTGCGTAGCGTTTAATGGGAAAAAAAGTAGGCATTCCTTACCAGTAAAATGCCCTTGTAAATTATTCACCAAAGAAAGAAGGAATAAGCGGATGTATTTATTCATTGCGCAATTTTATATAACTTAACGTATAAACATTCCCTCGACGTTGTTGATGAATTGTACGAGAACGTAGATACTAGTAGCGTGCAGAGCTGACAGATAGCGCAACTCTACGAACGTTCACATGATGATGTTCCAAAAACGCCATTTTGTGACGTTCTTACCTAAAATCGTTGAGAATTACATGTATAAGTGATTGAAAATAATCACTTTCACAGTCAGTATATGCGGTAAAAATAAATTAGGAGTTTCGGGATTACAAAATACACGCACGTCTATTTATTTTCCAAGTTCGACATACCCGGAGACAAATGTTTCTACACTTGCTAAATAGGTAGCGCTATTATCGTGCTCACTTGTGAAACGCACGTTTTACGAGACGCAGTAACGCATTGTTTAAGCAAATTATGTGCCAAGTTAATTGTTTTAACGTATGGTGTTAACGCAATAAAGAAAAATATCACGCTATTATTTATAGGGTTCGTGTAAAAAAGTAAACTCTTTCGGCGCGAGACGAGAGAGATATAAGACGTCGTAAAACAGCCTAGAAGGAGGCTGTACTATAGTTAAATGAGCATATGCGCATGTGCTGGAACTTTGCGTCTATAGTACGACCTCAATATAGATCCTAATACGTCGTAGTTGGAGACAGGCCGGCCGGCTTGGCACAGGCGCTGCCGCCGCGTGGTTTTCAAACTGTCACTGCCACATTTTTTAACGGATTTTCACTATTTTTGTTTTATTTTTAATATTGTGACTTACCAAGTAATAACTGCAACACTACAATTCATATTTTAATGCCGTGAATTAGATACAGTATGTTTTATTCATTCTCAGCGTAATTCCTTACAATTTTTTTCAATTTTTTTTTTTGTCATATAATTTTGTTATTATTTGCGGGTTCCTGAGATTGTATTCGTAGAATCGCTACCTTCGTTAAATCCAGGGTTCGTAAAATTGGGGGTCTAGTGTATTATAGATTCTGGGCAAGAGGCAAAACTATACCCAAGCTGCGCATAAGCAACACTTTACTAAATCAAAAACAAAAGGAAAACGTACCACAATGTTATGTGTAGGCCTAAGATACAACACACAATACGTCAGGGCCTGTGTTTACATTTCCAGCAGGAAAATGGTATGTTTTATATTTTTAAGGTATTTATAATATAACACATAGCCATCACCACTTAAAATACTGTAATCATCATTGTAGATACATTTGAGCGAAAACATTTGACGACTTCTAGTACACGGACAGTAATTTTAAATTAAAACCTGATGCTGACTTCTAACAAAACCAAATGAATTAAGGGCGTGGTCTACCGCAATTTTTGTCACCATTTGTTTATTTTTTATTTGTACCAGATATTTTTTTTCTTATTTTAGACACAAAATGTAACTAAATTTGGCCCTTCTGAAATTTTTTTATCTCTCATAGTTTTCGGGTAATGGCTTGTTAGTCATATTTTTGCATGTTTCCGTCTTAAGGACTACACTAAAACCAACTGATATACCAAACTCAAAAAAATCACAGTGGATAAAGACATTGCAGGCTACAATGACATGCTCATGAAATTTAAGAATAAAAATTATTTGAATTTTAAAAAATTGCTGAAACTGAAAATAAAAATTTAAAAAGTTCAATAATTTTTTTATAAATACAAATAATGACTGTGAGAGATAAAAAGATTCATAAGAGCCAAATTTAGTCACATTTTGTGTCTAAAACAAGAAAAAATATCTGTTACAAATACAAAATAAAATAATGAACATGAAAATTGTGGTAGACAGCACCCTTATTGAACACAGGTGAGCTACGACATTTAGTTAAGCTAATTTAAACTATAAAGCTACATTACTTGAACAATGAAGGCTGCCCTGGCATACTGACATACTGCCCTTCTCTTAACGGTGAGCAGCAAAACCACCCGCAAACCTCATGCTGTGAGGAATGTATCTGTGTATTGGTCTATCAGATATGTGCTGGAGACTTCTCTGGTTTGTTCTTGGTAGCAGAAGGCACTGACACGAGATGAGGTCTGGCAAGTAGGCGAAGACTTGGATGTCAGAGGTCCTACAATGCGCAATGCCTTCTGGCAAGGTCACAATTTGTTTGAGAGAAGGCCGGAGTGAAGGTTGGGCCAGCTGCTAGACCAGCAAACCACATCAGTCGCCCACCAGCCCAAAGAGGAGAGGCGCAGAAAATGGGAGTTCCCCAAAAATGGTTAGCTGGCCAACTGCAACGTATGCCACGTATCCCACATGCAAAAAATCAGGGACCTAACTTGCAAGGGATCACCGTAGGTGGGATGCGTGATGTCTGACTCTTCGTTCACACCGACCCCACCATTTTTTTTATAGAGTTTACATAATACTTGACCTTGTACTGTATAATAATATAAGAATTTAGCTACAAGTAAAAGTAATGACAAAATTGTGTGTCTGCATAACTAGTGATTATTCTTGGACCCGATGTAAACATAACAAATTAACCAGTTCATACCAGTGCAAATTAATTACACTCATGTTTAAAACACCATGAAAGTACTTCCTACTACATAGACAAGCAAACACACCACCACTTGTATTCTTTGCATTCTGGGAATTATCTTCATGATAATGTAATTTCAAAGTTATTATTGTAGGGCCAAATAATCACAGTGTTAGTTTTTTTTTTTTTTTTTTTACAACACATGACACTGGCGCAAATGTCGGAAGAAAAGGCTCACGTTACTTCATCAGTGTGATATGGTTGGCTGACGAAAACTACATACGTCCCGTATTGGCCTGAATATAAGACAATACTTTTTCCAAAATAAAGAATTTATAAATACCGGGGTCGTCTTATAATCGTAGTTTAGAATTTTGAGGTTACATTTTTAACATATGTATGTATACAGATTATGTACATTAAAATTAATGATATCATGCGGTATTAATAAAAACCAATTAAAAGTGTTTTACGTACCACTTTCATATAAAACAAGTAAGATAGACAATAACAATTTTCATGTTTCATTGCCGTGAATATAAACAAGCGGTCTTAATTTTAATTTTTCTGTCCTGTGAAAAACACAAATTTGGAAAACAGATTTCTAAAGATTAGTAATGGGTTTCAGAAAATGTTGCATTTCAAATGCATTAGATGGAAGCGAGGACGATCCTTACTCTTCTATTTATATAATTATTTTTTTGTCTACATTTAATATACCGTAATTATACAAAAGTACTGGAGATAAACAAATTTTACTGCAAAAGGAGGTAAGGGCTGTCTTATATTCGTGTCCAGTTAATTTTTTATTCTGATACTTGTGAAAGGATGAGGTCGTCTTATTTTTGAGGCCGTCTTATATTCGTGTCAATACGGTATTGTGTTGTACCAAGCATAGGGTCCGTTAACTGCATGTACACCTGGTTAATTCGTGGGCTGTGAAATCTCTGAGTGCACAATTGATACTCTTCTCGAATCACAGATGTTTATTTTGAGTGAGAGCCACCAGTTTGCATGGTGCACAAGTTCACAGAAAATGGAACAGTACGTTCAAGTGCTGGCATTTCTCTGTCACCATAAAGACTGGTGTGGCCGTTATGCACAGTTTCCTTAAATTTTTTTGTAAGTCTTACATAAGGGTGCGGGTATTACGCAGTGGCTGCTATTTTGCAGTTAAATATGGTATCATTTTTGTTTGCAAACATCAGTTTTAAAGTTTTAAATAAAATGGCAATGGTGCTAACAAGCCCGAAATACATAACATATTTATAATAGCCAGAATGATAAAAAAATAAGCAAATTCATCTCATTATGAGTTTGTGTTGCAAGACCTCAAATATTTGCTTAGAATAGATGCAACTTTCATGTGCAATACACAGTAATTTAACAGTCTTAGGCTCTTCAGGTGCCCATCTATTTAGCTGTTGGATGCTGTTGGTGTGGGTTAGATATACGTGTCACACTATCCACTAAGAAAACTGAAAGGTCAAAGTAGTTCAGACCTGAACAACTAAGATAACACTGTTGTGCCAGTTTAATGTTCCACGAATGTAGGTGATGCGGTTTGTGTTCAGCTTGGCAGTCTAACCCGTATTGTTCTCTGTCTCCATGCTTCAAATATGGAACATTAAGATTCCAGTACATGTAAATTTTTAAGTCCTATGATTTCATGGAGTTAGTGGATACACTGTCACTGAGTATTGGTTCAGTGACTTGCATGCAAGACCAGTGTTTTTATAGGTGCGCGGGTGAATGATGTCCCTATTGCGCCTGCTCTTCGAAGCCTGCGAAGTTAGAAATAGCTCTACGTGGGAATCTTGGAGGGAGAAATTTGTGTTAATTTACATAAGGTGGGGCTCAGTCACCTTTTAAGATGATAGATTTAAACGAAAATAATTTATGAATACAATAGGTGTTTGAATTTTTTTTTTTTTATGAATTGCAGTGTAACCTCTATACAGTATAGTTTTTTCATGAGACCAATGGGGAAAAAATTATGCATCTGGGAAAACAAAAAAAATGTAGACTTGCTAGTGAACATACAAATTTGATGTATAAGGGTGTAGCTGTATTTTTGGGAAAACCTACAAATAAAACACTAGTTTAAAACAGTTTGAAAGCCAAAGAAGTTTTGCAGCATCCAATCCAATTCTCTGTAAGATTTTTAGTTTTGTCGCTTACTTTGAGCATAGGTATGTCATGTTTTAGTTAAAATCATAAAGAAGAAGTAAATAAATCTGATTTTAAATTATTTGCGAAAATATATGATTCCGTCAAAAACAACTTCAATTGTGAAAATAAACGCGTCCTGTGCTAGTACAAAGTTATTGCTGACAACATTCGCTTGTTACATTGGCTTTAGAGCTAATCGAGAATGTGTCACGTAACTGTACTGCTGTTTCTATCATCACAATTTTCTATAGTTGTGCCATTTTGTGTTAATTTTTCCATATGGGAGTGCTGTCCGAAACACATGATCTGCAATACACCACTGCTTTGTTTTGATCAGACATAATGTGATTGTTTATAGTGTTGTTGGCTTAGGAAAATTTTTAATTATTCAGCAATTCTTTTTACAGCCAGACGACTCATAAATGTTATTTTTCCTGACGAAAAGAAGTTATTTGTATGATTGATATGGAAAAAACAATCCTTCGAAGATCAAAACAAACTGACATCTTTTACCTTAAATTTATAGAGATTTGGCAGCGACCACAAAGTGTACGGTTAGTACATATGTTCAGTATATAGAGGTTCCATTGTTCTTATTCATAGTTTTCAGGATATTGCTTTAATAGTGTATACACTCGTGTAGCAATGTAGGCTGCTTCAAGAATAAAAAAAAAGTTAGGGGTGGAATGCATATGTATTGGTTCAACGGGTAACGAAGCCCCTTGTAATATAATTTATCATATGACTCCATATCCTTGCTCGTACTAGAGCTTGTACCATCACCACATCTTCACTTTTAATTATGAAACAATTAGGATAATATACATTTTATGATAATATGTCACTGATATTAATAGAAACCAAATAAAACCTATTAACAGTTATGGACATGCACAAGAGTCATAAATTGTAATGTTTCTTAAAATAGATGCTATCAATTATTCCCCATTCCTTATGAATCAAATGTAAATTATTCTGCATTAGAGATGACACGTTGTCTTTGAGAATGACTGATGAATCAAATAAAAGAAGTAGGAGTAGGGTTTACATAGAGCTTGGCTGAATACTGATATTCATTAAGGATGGGTGTCCCTATAGAATAGAGGAGCTTTTAAAACTGTAGTAGTGTTGCTATGGTTGGTGAAAGTAGATGATGGGGTAGTGTATGCAGCCAGGTGGTGTTGTATGTCGTAGGAATCTGAGCTGGACCCGTCTGACATGGCGATCCTGAGCGCTCCCTCAGTGCCTCAGAGACTGGCTGCCACTCCACCACCTGTGGCTGCTCCCATGCCAGTTGCACCTATCCCAACTCAGACTTTCACCAACCAGAGTTTTGCAGCTGTTCCTACCGTCGGCCATCAGGCAAGTTGGTACTCTCCCATCATGTTTAACAAGTATACGGAGGCCTCATTTTACACCTCCATATTTACCGCATTGCAAACTGACTCCAAATGCAAACGGATCCCTAATTTTTAAATCCACAAAAAAAAGTGACACCAAATATAATAAAAAATTGGAATATCTTATGCACGCTCGATCAACTGAGAGGGCGTGCGAAAAGGTTATTGATCGGACAACAGTATTCACGTCGTTGGTTGAAAAATGGAGCAGCAAAAAGAGAGGGAGTTGAAAGAGAGGTATAGGTGATTCGGTATAAAGCAAGAACTCAAAAAAGCCCTGCTAAAGTTCTGTTATCAACCAATTCATATCTTTCCACGCGTAATGGCTAACGACGGGACATTTTGTCTCTGGACACGTCACTTAACGTTTGTGCGTCTAAGATAAATTGTGCAGTCAGTATAAATCTACGTATACTGTTTAATGAAAAAAGTTTATTAATTATATTAAATACAATTATGTTGATTTTGGGTGATTTCTTTTCCTGTATTGTTGTATTTAAATAGAAAAACACGCGGAACTATATTGTGTAATTTCGCTGTCAGCCATAGTTAACTGTAGTCAACTATAGTTAATGTTGAATTTTTTGCAGTAATGGCTAGTGATATTTATTAAAGGTAAAATTTTTAGTGCTCACTTAATCTCGAATGACCTACTACTATATGTAGGTATGAGGTAACTAAGGGGTAGAAAAACAATGTGGCTGTTAATGTTTTGGTGTTCATGTTTTAGTATCATATTTTAGTGGTTATAATAAGTCACACATTTAGTGTCCTACTTAAGGCCTAAAATCCTAGTTGCTGGCTACATCAAAGAAACATAATTTTAGTTTTAAAAAGTGAAGTTAAAATTTGTGTATATGGAAAAATTTACACATACGATTTACATCATTGCTGCAAGCAACTGATTTAGGACATAAGTAATATATGTAGGGTACTTAGTCCAATCCACTGTGTATACGTACAAACACAACTTGGTGGTGGCTGTTGCATAATGACCGATACTTAAAAAGAAAACTGTTAAGCAGTACACTACCGAAAATAAGTAATAACCAATGTAGTTATTTAATCATGTTAGTTACATTTTCTTTAAACACTTGTTCCGTTACAAAAAAAGACAGACAGTTTGAAAATGGATACAGTAAAAATTTTGTCTTGTATGGGGTACCTATCCTATTTATCTGAATGCAAGACAAGGAATTTTTCCTCGTGCCAATTATAAAATTGTAATTTGTCTTGAATTCAATAATTATGTATTTTGATAGCCATTTCTAGCCCATGTGTCGAGCACGTAAGATTACAAACCATTACACCCCGCCATGATATTATAACTGCTTTTTTTTTAGCATCAATTCCAGTGTTGCCAAAACAAACATGTAAAAGTCAAACTACAGAAACAAAGTTTTTTTTACAATGCACGACGAACACCATGTCTTGGCTTAAAGCAAAGCTATATGATTTCTACATACGTTACATACTCATTTACAGTATTTGCAAACATTTTCTTTAAACAATTGGTTGTAGTAAAAGTACAAATGCAAGCAAATTTGTAGCCAATACGAAGCTATGTATCATGCTATAGCAACGCCATACTTAGTTTAGTAAATGAAACGTGTACACAAAGAGCACATGGGTGTGTTCCGCATGTTGACTACCACAGACCACAGTTTCTCCATTGGAATGAATGTATGCTTAAGGTGTATAGAAAGTTAAGGTGTCGAGCGAGCTACTGAAATATTAAATTGTCGATAAAATCTAAACTACTGTACTCTTCGTATTTAAATTAAATTTTTTTTGCAGAGTAGATATTTTATTAGGGAAAGTATTGTTGTCTAGCACTGGACGGTACTGTAGTATGCTTTGCTTTCGAGTCAAAAATTAAAAACTGTATTTAGAAAAATGAGTTGAAACTAGGGTTGTGCGAGAATGGGATTTTGGCTTCCGAGAAATTTTCAAGAAATAAAAACATTTTCTCGCGAGAAACGAGACGAGAATGAGAAATTATTTTTAAAAAATTGATTTAATGTGAAAATTATTAAAAATATTCATAGATACCTAGTATAAAATGTTTTTTATGATTTAAATTTTAAGTATGAATAAAAATAACCTTTGCATAACTAAGAACACAAATTATTACATAGGTCTATATTAAATTATAAGCATTCACCTAAGCAGATGTCTATGTTACATGCAGTTGTAAGTATTAAGTAGTAATATAGACCTGTGAATGATATTATGGTAAGTATTAATAAATCAGTCCATATCCGTAAAAGCTTTTTAATTGAGTGTACTGTTCAGTTCAAATTCAAACGGGAAACAAATTGTGATAAATGCTTAAAAAACTTTAAACACAACCTTTTTTACATTCTTTTTTGATTTTCGTGTAGAAAAACAAGTTCTTCTACATGCTCGGTTGCAAGAAGTTGTCTCCTGTAGTTCACAATGTTCCCTGCTCCTGAGAACACTCGTTCACTAGCTGCCTCAGTCGCAGGAATCCCAAGATACTGCATTGCAATTTTGCAAATGTTGGGATAGAGCATGCTGCCCTTCTCTCTCCACCATTGTAAGGGGTCATCTGTTCTTGAAATAGGAGGCAAGGAAAGATAGTCCGACACTTCCACGTTTCCATCGACTTCACACTCTTGTGCCATTTGGTCAAAAACATTCCAAAGAGATGACTTTACTTCTTGATGTAGGCCTACAGGTTTTTCTGAAGCAGAGAAAATATATTTGTTTTAAATAGTAAATTTTTTAAACCTGAATAATTATACATTATAACAGTAAGTTAAAACCAGTATTACAATTCAAGCAACAGCATTAGGCCTATACAAAAAAAATATTTTGTTACAAAAATCATGTAGGATCTCAAGTTAAGCCTATATTTTTGTTGAAAACGAAGATGCTGAAGTTGGAAGCTAAAAATTGCATTGTAAATTTTTTAATAAAGCACTACCAAGTATCAACATTATTCCAGCACTACCAAGTATCAACATTATTCCAGCCAGTTATTTAATTTGGTTAGGTCCTATAAATAGTTTTATACAACATTTATAATTTGGTTCCTGCAGATTATTAACAACTTTGACTTTTATATACATATAAAAACACATGTCAAACTCACCTGGCATATTTTGTGAAGATGAAATTTGTTCTACTTTTCTCTTCAAATGCTCAACTGCCATCAATTTATCGGTTTTAGGCACAACAACGTGCTTAAAACGTGGATCAACTAACATGGCAGTGTAATATGGTTCATTTCTTTCATACAAAGGGAATCTTGCCTTCAAGGACAGAAGTAGTGCTTTAGCGAAGACCAAGCCAGTCCCCACTTTTCCCTTATTTTTACTTAAATAATCAGCAAGATATTGTGTCACAGAAAACAAAACAGGTATGACCATTGAAACTGAAGGAGACT
>PNEQ01004108.1:0-31501 GCA_003012365.1 Medauroidea extradentata
TTCTTTATGTTAACTGGTTTTCAAGTTTTGTATGAAGTAAAAATACGCAAATTTTGACTTTGTAGTGCCATTACGGGAAAACTAGATGAGCTAATTTTTTTCCGTTAGAGGTATATGTACTCTCAAGTAATGTGTACAAAACTAACACTATTTCATACAAATATAAAATTATGTTTTTTCCCCACTTGAACAACCTTAAGGGCAGTCGTCTTAAGTGTGTGTTCTTTTCGTACAGAAACGGCGTGAACACACGTGTATTAGTTTCCGTGTAAAACCTTTTGTTCAAACACGCCGCAGTGTGATTTTATGGCAACGAGGCGGGCCCCTTAAACTTTTCAACTTATGACGAAAAATTAGTCAGTACGTGATGTGTACTGAGTCTCTGTACGGTAATGCAGCCTGTATGTATGTTTGGTGACAGAGCACTTCATAGGTGCTTACGGAAATAAGTAGGTATAATCCTACTGGGTATCATTGGTCACGTGACTGGATCTACTCAGTCGTTGGGTGCTTAACGAGCGGTCATAAATTCGAAGAGTAGTTACTTGGCGGCATTTTTAAAATAAAATATGGCAAAATCTGCAGAAGCTGTAATTTCAGTCTCCGATCTGACATATCTATGTTATTAGACCAGGTTAAAACAGTGAAGACTAACCTTTTGTGCTGGTATAATATATGTATATAGCATTGAAATTGCGTACTAGTAATAATAATTTATTCTATTCCTGAATGACGTACTCTGACGACATTTTAACTTGACAAACTTCTTGTTCAACTAAATACTACGATACGACATCGTATTTTCCGAGAACATGCATTCAAACCACGTTACAACATATGCGGGGGTCTGTTTGTTTACTTTTTACGATCGCTTTCCTTTATATCGTCTGCTGGCTGCTACCTAGCTCCCGAGCTGGCTAGAGCTACCGGATCCCTCGACGGGATCGAGTTGAACATTTTGACATCTTGAGGGCCAGTAGATCTTTATCGCATGATGTTTCCGACCGATTTACTCGCTATCGAGAGGATCCGAAGTAGATTCATTAAATGACTAATGGCGGAGGTTGGAAAATTATCTGTCGTCAATGATAACAGGATATCATGGTGATATGTTGGATGTTTGATCTCCAGCACAGGGACACAGAATGTTTTAGTTTTAATGATGCTACAAAGTCTACTGTACTTATCTGGTGTATTATTAGCCGACTGATCTCAAATATGAAGCTAACAGTTCACGATCACGAGGATATTTATGGAATACCTAGATATCGCAGTAATTTTAATGTCTTTGCGGCTATTAAATGTAATTTACAGTTAGGTATCTTAACACAGTACGTTACGTTACGTTGTAAAATTAAAATTTAAACTAAAGGGAAATCTTTCACATCGGGTTCATTTAATATAAATAAACTTGAAGGGTCAGCTAGTTTTATGAAACTCCGTTTTTGTGCTGATTTAGTTTACTGTCCATTGATTGAGTAAGTGACAATTCGGAAAGTCAACATTTAGTTATTATATAAGATTCGATTGTAACAGTAATATATTTTGCATGAAGGAAGCTTTGTTGTATAATACAATTTAAATAATCTATTTTTTAAAAAACATATTTTAAGTTTTTTTAAATTAGGTTACATGATCGCAATCGTATTAAATCTGCGAGTTGAATGAGGGCGTGATTCGCTGTGCACTGAAGATATCTTTAAAATTCTATGTATGTAATTTGTTCAGAAACATCGTCTCTATACTCCAGAGACATCGTTTGTTAAAGCCAGTTTTAATACGATAGCCCTGTACACATATTCAAAAGTTGTTTTACATTGTTAAACATTGTACAGCAAACCGAGGTTACTTTCATTGCTAAAAACATAAGTGTTGTGTATTTTGGTAAGCAAATATATAATTGGAGCTGAGTTAAAGGCATTTTCTTTGATCCATATAGTTAACGTTTGAAACTTACTTCACTAAAAGAATGTGTGCAGCGAAGGTAGCATAAAACGTAGGCGTTAACACTGTGTCGAACGCCGAATGTTATAATATAAACCGCCTTACATGTACAGTCACTCTGCATTGTTCTCCATGTGTAGATGAGCTGGGAAACATAAAACAATTTACTATATAACCTTGTAGGCTGGCCGCAGACCTGGAAAACCTGGAATTACCAGGCAACTTGCGGAGACTTGGAAATACCAGGGAATGTTCGCGTCTGTCTTGTTTTCAACTTTCTTTATAGAAAAAGGATTGAAAAAGGTGGAGTTTTTGGAACATAAGTTTTTGATTTGTTCAAAAATTACTCACGTATAGATGAATTTAAACCTGATTGTCACGTTCATTGTTATTTCGCTGAACTTTTATTTGTTTAAGTTCGCTGAGTAGACAACACAGAGTTAATAAAGAGAACTTGAAACATTTACCTTTATTGGAAAATATGTTGATTAAATACCGAAAGTTGTTTTCCTGTTTGTGAAAAATCTGGGAAAGTTTTCTTTGTCAAAGAATCTAGGAAACTGTCTTCGTTGTAGTTAACGATCGCCCTGTAATACGATTCCAGACAATTATGTATAATATTGTTGAACTATGATTGGACAATACCAGAGTTCATAGTTGTGGCAGTGTGTATCGTAGTGGCAGGTGATGGAAGCAGAGAGTGTTATCAGAGTGTAATGTCTGTGTGAAGGTTGACAGAGTGGAGGTGCCACTGAAGACTCTGGTCACACCACTAACAGAAGAGGCAGCAGGAGAAGCGAGGGCAGTCAACGAGGTGCAGATAGGAGGACTCAATACCAGCGACCCTCGCTTTGCCGCCTACAAGAGCTACAAGGGCTGCCTGTCCAGTGAGTAATCCTGCTGTCAGGGGTAGCCAACCTCCTTTCCCTCCTTCTCCCTATATCTCTCTCTCGTTCACTTGGTGCATACTGCAAGTCAACTGTAAGACTATACCGCCGGACAAGCTTGCTGCCACGGCGTTCAAATAAGGTGTGTGTGTTGTATGTATGTTTATATGTATACGCACACATGAATATTTGCAATGTATACGATTAATCTTTCGTGAATTGTGTATTCTCCCGTGAAAGGTTTCTGGCCAAATAGTATGGATTTGAGGGAAATGGAAAGGGCAAAAAAGGGCCAAAAGGCAGAACGCAGAACACAAAAGTTTTTTGCGAAAAAATAATATTTTTCGAAAGTTTCTAAAATAACAATTAATTACATGTAACATTATTTTACTACGCACAAAATTTTAAATTTTTTTTTGGTTCGTAATTTTTTTGATTGATTATAAACAACTTTACCGTAATTTATCTCTTGTAATATTATTATCAGTCTGTTAATGTTAATACTTATATGGAAATTTAAGTTTCGAAATGTTTGCTAAAAATGACTATTTTTTACTTTTTCATTTCAAATAATTAAGCATTTTATAAGATATTGCAAATAGAAATTCATATTTTTATGTATCACGTAGGCGAAGTCGCGTTCAACAACTAGTAAATGTTATATTAATTACAACGGATGAGTTTTGAAAATAACATTTCCAGACTAAAGTATTCTTCAGAAACGTTCTAAACGAATACTGCCGTATTGAGAAACATGGCCTTCCGTGTTTAAAACTTCGTTCATAAAATTAAATTTACGTATTTATATATTTACAATGAAATGAAATACAATTTTTGCTTGGAATATTCATTTACTGCTGTGGAAATATTTCTTGGGAAATTTCAAGTTAAACTCTTACACTTTTAAAGAGATAACTTTTAAAATTAATTAATTACAAAGGATTTCATTTAATGTATATTTCATCTTAAAAATCTTAGCAGCGAACATGATTACACTTGCCGTTGTCACGTTGACGAGTTAACTCTAACAGAAGACATTAATACGATAGTTTCTACATTATGTACCAGAACGTTCCAATGCCGAGAAATGTTTTTTAAATTAATTGTTACACACAGAGATACTCAGTGATAGTAACATACAGTACGTTAACACCAACTATTAATCATCATCACAAGATGTGTTTCACACAAGAACCAGACAACACTAACTTCTGACGAAACATCTACAAGCACTCTCATCTCCACTAGTGATGCAGTGTTTGCCAAGTTTCTGTAGAAATACTCTGAGAAATACATTCAAAACTTAAAAACCTGTAGTCCCAGGAATTTAAAATAAGGAAAATAATTTGAACGTTAGTTTACTACCACATTTCACTGAGTTAAGTAGGTCAACATGACTTTTAATACATTTCAGTGTAAATGTGGTATAAATAAAAATAAATTGTTTTTAGAAGCGCAACTCTAATATAATATATTCCATTCATGGAGGGGTAGCTCCAGAATTTAGCATGTGGGGAATGTTGCGATGTTGCCGTTGCCCAGCGGAATTTATCATTGTTCCCTTATATCTCTGCGCTTTCATTCCACCAATGCTCCATCCTCAGACCATTATGACGTCACCAGCTATCAACAACTCGCTGTTAAAGAGGATGGTGCATGGTCATCTTAGGTAAAAATTATGATGTAATTGTTACAAAAAGTAGGAATTCTTTGATATGAAAATTATGTTACTTTGAAAAAAAAAAGTTCAAAAGCACTGTAAATGTACCGGCGAGTCTTGAAGACGGAGTGTTGTGTTTCAGACGTACTCGTGGAGGTAAACAGGAAGGTAATGAAGCCCTTAGAGGAGTATATGCACTTTACTAGACCTGGCAGTAACGACGTCCAAGTGAAGAATGCTGCTGGTATACGTAGTGCGCAGTGTGCGTCCTTCCTGCTGTACAAGAAACAACCTGAGTTATACAGCAACATTACCATGGTCAGTAGCTACACTAATATAATATACTTGCACTTGTAATAGTTCAGGGATAGCAAGTTGATTGAATGATTCCTGCTAATGTGTTCATATTTGACGTCTCTGCTTGCCGTGATTTGCAGCCTTTGAGGTATAATTGAGCATTGTTTTTTAACTTATTATAGAACCCACTTTAAAGACAACTCTAACAAAAAATTGTCACATGTAAAATGTTTTATGGCATATTACGAAAGAAATTATTTTTAATAAGGTCATACATTTGTAATGAAAATACATTTTCTTAAAACATATCATATAATTATGTTGGTTATTACAAATTAACTAAAATTCTCAAGTGCCAATTTTCACCTAGAAATGTCAGTTAAAAGATAGAATTATGCTTAGAATTAACATATTCAGAGGTAATTAGTTTTAACGTGATTCGCAATTTAAAAAACTTGCTTGTAAGCGTGGTAGACACGTGTCTTATGATGGCTTAGTACACAGATGTACGAAAAATTTACACCAAACAAAAATTGCAGTGATATAAATAATTCACCGCAAATGCATAACAATGCCAATATGTTTGTTCACAAAATTGGCTAAATTATTTATTTGAATGATTGCTCTCTTTTTATGTTTGTGTTAGTAATCTGACGTAGTTAGTTATAAAAATTATTTATACAGGGTGTTACTGAACAACACCGACAAACTCCGGCAGGTGATTCCTTATAAAGAAAAAATAAACAAGCAGAAATCATACTTTGCATTTTTTACCTCTACTTACTATTAAGGGAGTAATGAGACTCTGAATATCAATATATATATATATTCGTATTTCCCCAAAATATCATAAACCAAATAATATAAAAAAGCAATATTTTCAGCACTTCATAATGTTGTTAGGACCTCCAAACCACCAGCAAATACAACTTGATACCTTCCACCCTTATGAAAATAATAGGGGTGGCTATCCTATGATTGCATACAACTACTTTACCGTCTGGATTTCAAACAATTGAAGATTGTTTATTGGGAAATGAGACCTGTGTAACAAAAAAAGTCCTCTTGTTGCAACTGTCTAAGACATACCGTTTATGCTCAAAACACACTTGAATAATTCGCGCAGACATACAGAGCCTAGAGCATAGGCAATCCTGCGAACATCCATGTGATGTGTGCAGCGTACAGACGATAGTGGACATTCACCGTAAACAAGTACAACAGCGATAGAGTCGCAGATAAGTTTGTTGCTAGCATTCTGCGTATCGTAGCAGTTGTGGACAAAAATGGTGGGTCCCAGGCAACTGAAACATGTTTCAACGATATTGTATTCGTCATGCTGATAATAAACCAAACACGAATAACTTCGTGAGGTAATATTTGGAAAATAAATAAATGGCTTTTTCTTCTGGTAATATGTACTTTAGCAGCTTACAGGCACAAAACCTCACGTGGACTTGACATTAAATGGTACCGCTTTCTTGCTATAAAAAAAACTAAACACGGACTTTTTCGTACAAAAAGAATTTTTTGAGACGGCGACTTGAAAAAATAAACATGTTTACATATAGGTCTACAACATGACCTGTAAGTGTCTACCCACAAATTCTGTTAATATAAAGGGTAGATAACATATTTTTATTTTCTGTAGCACTTTTCTCTGGACGGATTACCTGCTCCTTGCTTTGCGACTGTTTAATTGTAGACGCACAACGCTGTTGCGAGGCTAAATATTTTTCCAATTTCCAGTTCCCATCTTCCGAAACGCGTCTTAAAACATACCGCTGTCGTTGGCGATTACAGGCAGGGTATTTTAATGCCTGCATTGCAATATATCAAATATATGTGCGGAATATTAAAATAACACGTTAAGAGAGAAGAATCACAAACGCACACGAACACACGAGAAGCTCACGCAGTGGCCGTCCTTGGTTTTGGTTGTCGGTACAGGTATGTTGATAATGGCGCGGTTGTTCGTAAAATAGTTATAGAAATGATGCGGTTTGAACAGAATAAAATAGTTTACTGACCAATACTGGACACAGAACCGTGTTACTGTACTACGGTTCCTCCAAAACGCTTACTTATTTTTCACGTATATTACACACTATTTTCTATGTCGACGATGCTAGCTAACCGATTTGTTTATCAGGGCTGCCACTACTGCTTCATCAGATAATACGATCACGTGCTGTTGTTTTAAATGGTATGTTATTCTACCATGTGTTTGGCAAGTGTTACAAATATTGGTAGCATCGGCTGTAAGACTACGGAATTCTTACATGGGATAGACAGTACCTACTAGAGTATGATATATAGATAACGCTAAATACCAATACCAAGGATTATTGAAGTTTGTAGAGTTCCGAAGCAGCAACATCTGCTATTTAGGCACGTACTGTAGTCTTGTTTAATAAAGCGGTCTAACAAAGATAGCTCGAAAAGACGACCAAAACGAGTTTTTTTTTTTTTTTTTTTTTTTTACATATTGAATTTAACATATCTGTTGAAATAAAGTTTCTCTACTCAAATCTAATAGGAAAGTTTTATGTATACTTTAACAAGGATACATTTGGGGATTGGCTGAAAATATTTATGTACACAACTACATAATTAACATCGACTAAATTCTAAACTTTATTGAAACCAACTCTTAATATAATTTAATATTGTAATAAGTGCTATGTTATAAGTTGAACATATATGTCTATAGACATTTAGTTACAGCGTGTATTTTCTATGTTAGGTTAATCACATGCATACCTACTGTTTGTTTTGTTTAATGTTGTTGTGACTTGATGTGTTTGTTGTGTCAGGAAGTTGAGAAGGAGTGGGTGGAGGACCCGCCAGCCAAGATACCTTACAAATCACTATACTCCTCTGCTTCCAAGGAAACTGATAATACTTTCAATGGTACGTATACCTACAATTGTATTATAGACAAATGTAGTTATATTTGCCCTGCCCTGATCTACGAAACGGGCTAGTATACGTGGTTAGATTGTGATACAGGTTGTAAACCTTAGGAGTGAGTGATTTTCACCATTTTGAAGTTTTGTATTTTGTGTAAAATTTTAGATGCCGTAAATATTTAGTTTCCATCACTGTTGTTACAGATCGAACTGAGGTTAGGAAAGTAATAAGAATTATCTAACTGCAACTCGATCTGTATTATGAGCAACGGAAAATAAATTTTTAGGATGTATAAAATTCTGTCAATATGTACTCTATTCTGCAGTTATGTTAATATTCCAAAAAAATTACCCAGAAGAAAAATAATGACACAAACAAGTTAAGACTTAAATTAAAAATTCCCCCGACTCACAAGGTGCTAAATTTCTAATCGATCATACCAGTAGAATTGCACTCATTCACTAAATAAAGTAGAAAAGAACTGATGATCTTTAAACGGCTGAACATATTCCCTTGAATCAACGTTAAGAACACTCTCGACCAAGTAACCTTCGAAAAAAAAATCTTGTTCATTCGTTTCGGAGCTACGATGCCACAGATACACACACAAAAGACACACAGATACACAGACACATCAAACTTTTATCACCTCTCTTTTTGGGTCGGGGGTTAAATACAGAAATTCAAGACGGTGAATATCTCTCACTGTTAACAACTGCTCTTCACACTTCTAGGACCTAGAGGTCACGTGCTTTGCACAATCGCTGCTGGTAAGCAAAGGTGTTTGAGTGTTAAGAACTGGTTTCACTGTTGTTTTGAGATGAAGCACTTTCTGTCTGTGCGTGCAGTGGTGTTCCTGGTCATGGTGGTGATCTTCGTGGTAGTGATCGTGTCAGCGCTGTGTGAAGTATGGCGCAGTCACAGAAGATGGCGTCGACGTAAGGAAGAGAGACGAGACAGTATGACTTGGTCACCCAAACCTATCTACCAGGAGCCTCCCTCCAAGGTCAAGCCTACCTCCTACAAGCCTGTAAGTACTACTGCTACCTTACATCACTAGTCTGTATATACTGCACCAAACACAATGACTCATATTTTTTCACATCTGACAATATGTTATTGCATAATATCGCATCTATGACTGTGGCTGGCCTTCTGTTACTTGTAGTGTATTTAAGTACAGGAAAAAGGAAACAAAATAAACACAACACCAATTTTTAAACCGGGATTAAGATTAATTTATTTAAAATATTTATTATTTGCATAAATTGTATTCCAGTTATTACAAGAATGAGAAGCTCTTGAAGCCAAACATAAGATAAATTTGACAAACAGCATAAAAATACATTTGAAACCAAATACTTCACAAATAGAGGGACTGTGCAACCACTGCTTACTACACATTACATCTATAGTAAAATATCACCAGATAACGAGAATGTATTTCTAAATACTCAAATAGAATAGTTGTTGCTTTAAATATTGTGTTAAAATTAATCCAGACGAGTATTGCAACTATTAAAAAATATGAATGTTCACTAAACAATAAATAAATAAATAAATAAATATATATATATATATATATATATATATATATATATATATATATAACAATTTGACTCATTTATTTAGAATGATGCTATTTTTCAAAGTTACTAAACAAATTTCTTAATTCTTTAAATCTTCAAAGATCATTTAACGTTTTGCATTATTGACTTCAACTGAACTCAACAAATTTCCTCGCAGTTAAACATTAACATTCGTAAGAGACGAATATGTCTCACTACAGATGCGCGTTCATGACTATATCTTACATTTATTCCTTCGTGAAATTGCCCAAACACTCCTGAGTTTATACCAGGCACGAAACCACTTGCCGCACCTAGCCGCAGTTAACTATGCAAGTCACGGAACTTTCCGTTAAAAACGACAGTTAATTTGTAAAAAATCTCAACAGGCATAGTACTGAAATCCACGAACATATCATCTCGTGCACGCCTCTAAACAAAAACGGCTAAACTGTTGCCCACGCGGAATACCCCGTGATCGGTTATAATGCTCATTTCTTTAATCGCCAGACATTACATCTGCGCATAACTTAAAGACTAAGTTCCTGTGCAGCTCGCCCACTTACGTCCACACATAGCAACAGCTGGCTACCAAGTTCCGAGTGTGCCGCTCGCCCACATACGTCCGCACATAGCAGGTGTAAGTTACCAAGCCGTCGCTCGCCTAACAACTGACTACCACCTCCTCTTCCTCGCGCATGTGCGCCATGCCGCTCCATCAATTAACAGCGCCGCGTCGCACCATAGGATAGGGAACACGTGCCGAGTAACATCTATAATATAAACTTCTCAATGAGCAGGGTGCCAATTATATAGTGCACACTCTGACACACTCTAAAAACCAATGTGACATCACAAAGTCATGTGTGGGCGTCACAGCCTCCACCTTAAAGGCTCTCTTATGGGCTCAAAATAACAACTTTGATCCACTTACGTCTGTCAGCATCACTCAAGGCTACATAGAGGAGCATTACTACTCACAAAAAACAAATTTCAAAAAACAAAAACCCCAAAATTATTAAATCCAAACCCACCTACATTATTTACACCAAAAAAGGAAGAAAGAAGAAACAAGCAACACTAAGCAAATCACCAAGAGAACTCCAAAGTACATTAGAACTCAGCAATTCCTCCATGAAGCATTGAATCCTACTGACTTACATTAGGATCACCTAAATATGGTTTCAAAGCTGTAATGTGTGCCTTCTTTAAAAATGTACTAGCTTCTGGTAACTCAAGATTTACACTCACTGGAGTGGAAAATGACAACATTCTGTATGGCCCATCAAATGACTTAGATAATTAGATGAAACATAATCTATATTTTTACTCAGGGTCACCTTACGGCACAAAACCAAGTCTCCAACCTTACATGGACATTCCTTTCTTGAATCATCCACAGAAGTCACTAATTCAATTCCCCGAAGGCCCATGAGTGGGTGAGGAACTTCCCTTCCAAACATCACCAAACCAGGTGATTTACCAGTGACTGAATGAGGGATATTGTTCCATGCTACATTAAGGAGGGCCAGGTGCTCATTCCACTTCCACTGGTCCTGATAATGATATGTTGTCAATGCACCCTTAAATGAAACGCTCAACCAAGTTAGGGAAGGGAGGGTATGGTCTGGTATGAATGATCTTAATGCCCCAAGAAAATCACAAATCATGCATAATCTTCCCGGAAAAATGTGAAACATTGTCACAAACATTTATCTCCGGACTGCCGAAGAATTTAAATATGTTATTCCGTAGTTTATCACAAATTGTAGAGGCTTTCGTCTCGCATAATGGTTCAACAAACGCGAAACTAGAAAACTGTTCCACCATAATAAGAATACATATATTACCTTTGCTCGAATGAGGCAATGGTCCAAAGTCATCAATGAATATCCTCTGCGACACCCTCTGGGGAGGTTGTACCGAGTAATGCCCCATTTTACTGTCAAGGGGCTGCTTAGAGCATTGACAGTCACGACAGGAGCATACATGTTCTTGGATGTCACTGTGCATATTCGGCCAAAAATATTCCCTCTTGATTTTAGCTCAGTTTTGGCGAATTTCAATGTGTCCTCTAGATGGAGAATCACGAAAGTACTTCAAAATCATTGGCAAAATCGCCCTTGGCACCCACACCCTACTAACGTCCTTCTAATTCACCATACAGATGATTTCCCTATGTAACTGAAAATTCTCTCAATTTCCTTCCGAATCTTGCTTAACTAGATCTTGGTCTTCCTTGTCTTCCATCTGCCACTTTCTTATGTCAATAAAACTCTCAGGAATGCAGAACATGACAGCCATTATCCTCTTGCCAATGATCCTCAACCAAGAACTCGGAAGGATCAAACATCCTAGACAATGCATCTGCCGTCTCATGATCATTCTACCGATTTTTCCCAACTGGCGAGGATAGGTAAATAACCAGGTAAGAGCCTGATTATCAGTTTACAAGTCAAATTCAGCATGCTCATGATAACACTGAAATTTTTCTGTACCAAATACAAAAGCCAAAGCTATCTCCTCGAATACACTATAATTCTGCTCTGCATGAGACAGAGCCCTACTTGCACAGACAATCGGTTTGCGAACTCCCGGCTCTCCTTGCAGCCGGACAGCACCTACTGCTAAACTACTAGCATCTACTTGCAACACACAGCATTTTTGAAAGTCTGGAAGGTGTAGGACTGGGGGATTGGAAATAGCGTATTTCAATTGATCAACACTACGCTGTTGTTCTTCACCCCCAAATATACTCAACACCCTTTTTCTTTAGGTTGTTTATAGGAACACAGATTTCGACATAACATGGGATGAATTTAGAAAAATTTTCTAACCTTCATAGGAATCCCAAAATACCTTTAACATTTTTGGGGCTAATTCGTTCGGGATCAATGAGCACCGGCCCTTTCTGGACAGTAAAGCCTAAAAATTTGATCTATTGTTTATCCCAGAACACCTTTTCTTTATTAACTGTGAATCCAGCTTCCTACACCCTAGCAAACTCCTTCCTGATATGCTTTACATGCTCCTCAGAGCTATTAGAATATACACAAATGCAATCCAGGAAACAGATCACAAACTGGAATTGAAATTCTCCCAATAGTTGATCCAAATTACGAGAGAGACATTGACCACCAAAATTCACCTCGAAGGGTACACATGTCCATTCAAATTGTTCCCAAGGGGTAACGAAACCAGTGTATTTACTACTCTCGGACTCCAAAACACTTTCATGAAAAGTGGAATTCAAATTCAACGTGATAAAGTAAGCCGCCCTGGACAAATGCTGGAACAATACATCGATATTCGGCAAAGGAATGGGGTCTATCTCTGTGTACCCTCAAATCTGCTAGAAGAGGCCAACCCTACTAATTATTGCTGTTGTGTGGACTCATTTCCTTGTACAACACCTAAATTTTCCTGTTTTTCCTTCCTAATATACTCTTGCGTGATGTACTAAAGGTTTTCGACCTATATTCACCATATCTTTAAGTCAGACGTGGTGTAAGGGTGCTGATGTGCAAATAAGGTACGGTAACAAAGTGGGGCAGAAATATTTTTGCGAAAATGTCTCTGTATATAATTCACTCCCGACTCCAGCCATTATTATATCGGTTTTTCAGGGTTTTTCTGAAAGCACTCCAGACGAATGCTAGGATAGTTCCATAAAAAAAGCATGCCCTGAATATCTTCTAGTCCCTTTTCCTGTGAATCTCTACCAATGTTATGTGCTGTTTGAGGGCACAGAAAAGTAACCAAACATAAAAAAATAGTTTATATAATGTTGTTAATTCAAGGTAATATAAATGTATATTTTAACATCCCAACATATTTTGTGTAAAGTATTAAAACAGCAGAAGTGTTTTCATTATTTCATTGATAATATTCCGTCTTCTCATTGTTCTTGGGAACCTGTGTCTCTCCGGCAAGCATCTTACTCTTCTGATTGATTGCTTGCAGTTGTCTCAGCAGGACGCGAGGCCCGCCAAGCCAGCCAGGGTGCAGATCAACAGTACTGTGGACAGCAGGCCGCCCCCGGACCAGCCACCTCCGCCGCCCCCACAGCACAACGCCGCCCCCGCCAACAAGAAAGGTGCGACAGTTCTTCCTCTGGTGTCGTCGTCGCATTGTCCACACCCCTCTCTATCTTCTAGTACACCTATGTCATCATACAACTGTCTTATTGTCATGCTCTTAATAACTGTTCCTACCGAGCTAGAAGTCATGTAGTGTGAATGACGGATGAATATTACACGCAAGTACTTCTCAAAAAACAAACAGGAAACGTCTTAGACTTGATACATTATACCACTTAACGCTGTGGCTGTAGGCTTGGTAGTTTATGCTGTTTAACGAAGTTCCCAACGGTAAAACATATGAAACGTAATTAAAATAAAAGGTAGGTGTTTTGCAGAAAAAAAGCTTTCTTTTACGATTTATTACTAAACACATTATTAAAGTGTAACGAAGATTAAGTTATACCAGTTTCGGATAAAACACATTGGTAGGAATGCATTTTACCTTTACGTACAATTTTGGAAATTGCCACTGCTTTTAAGTCAATTTAATTATCGTGAGACCAAACGTGATAGATGTTTGTATAATGTTGTGGCTGCTGAATATTCTTCCTTACATTGAAACAATGTCCTCGCACTATAGACTGACAACAGACGAGAGTAAGCCTTGGTGAGGTTACATAAGTGTATTAGTGAACTGTTGTGATTGGCTTCAAGTATTGCATGTTGCAGTTCCGTCCAGTGACGAGGAGCTACAGTGGGACCCTCTGAGTGAGAAGACAGAGCTACTTGCCCGGGTAAGATCGTTTAGCAGTTACTTTATCAATGTTTAAGCTGTTTGCCAGCGAGAAAATTATTTTTATTCATATTTACATATTCATAATGTTCAACACGTAAACGTTTTTGTGATCTTCTTGCCAGGCAGCTGTTAATTATTAGTAATAGTATACATTTGATAGCCAGGTCCTCACATCATTGTAATTATTAAAAGCTAAACAACTTCAAAGTTGACGACACAGTGAAATATTAGTCATTGGACATTGCTATTAGATATGTAAACACAGACGATACATCTAAGAAAAAACTGAAAAATGGTAGCAGGCTTCCTTCTACTGTTGTTTTTTGTGGAGTATTTCTGCAACTTGACAACATTCGCTCGCAATGACGTATGTTCACAAGAACGGTTGAGTCTAAAGTATTAGCTGAGATCTTTGAATGTTTGTTGCAATGGGACTTGGAAATGTGTGCAAAGCAGTTTCGGCAAACACCTGCCTTCCTGGCTAAAAGTGCTCAGCCAATCAGGTGAGGGATTGCCTCTCATTATCCGAGAGCCCTACCAATCACACCAGCTTTACTCTCATTGGCCGAACAAGATAAAGCCAATCCAAGCTACCAAACAAATCAAAAGCGATGGTGTATGTCAACGAAGCCATACATTCTATAGTATTAGCTGTTGTCAACGTACATATAACGTTAACAATTCCAGAAAGAAATGCTAATACCTTGCCAGAATCGTTCAGAGATGTCATGTTTCAGTCGTTTATTGTTTGTTGTTGCAGTCGGTGGAGGATATACCCGCGGCGCTCCAGAATGGCGTCAGCAAGGATGTTGGAGCGGCGAACAAACCGGTAAGCCCTAGTGAGGACAAGCTGGCTCCTCTAGGCAGTATTAGCGAGGTGACGCTTTCTGGCCAGGAAGATTACGTAGGGTCCTTTATAGAGCTCTAGAGAACTTCGTACCTCACGAACACTATACCTACACTGCCATACTGCATTTACTACTATAATTGTGACTGTGTATATGTGTGCTATTACTAGTGTCTACTCTAAGGCTCAAGCTTGCAACCAAACTGTTCAAATGGGAGTTAATGTATTTGACTATTGTAGGGTGGACAATCTAAATGATTTAACTTCCATAAATGTGCTTCCAAATAAAACGTAAAAATCAGCGCCTCGAAAGCCTGCGGACATATGGAAGGTGAGGACTGTTGACATTCATGCAAAACATAATAAAAATGAATAAAACTTAAGTCCTACAGCAGTACAGTAACACTGGCAGACATAACATTTTGATAAAAGTACTCAATTTTGTTTCCATTGGCACATTAGTCATTTAGATTTTTCACTCTACATTTAGCTTACATCTGAATGAATTAATTTTAAATGTAATTTCTTAACATGAAACATTCTTACTTTCAATTATGTAAACAAATATTGCTTTTGTGTGAAATCAAAAAAATATATATTAGCTTATTAATTGTTATAAAAGGTAAATTTATAACATAATTTTTAACATTTAAGTATTCAACGTGAAAATAAGCGAGTTTATAATGTAGAAGTTGTTATGAAAACACTTCTTGAAAATTAATCCGTAGAGAATGAATTTTTGACGTGTTTTCCTCACTGCACATTAGACAAGAGGTTCCTTTAAATGTAAGTGATCTTCAATAAAAACACTATTCCTGGCTTTAAATTTTTTTGAGGATATTGCTGCGATTCAATCTTTAAAATAAATTTTTGTGTCTGAAAGTAATTACGGTTCTTACAAAGGAGAGGGCAAGATGCCAAAGTACAGTTTTTGTAAAGCGTCTGATTACTATAGTAAACAATTTTTACTGATAACATTGCTTACTACTTACTAGATTATCTTTATAAAATCGCGAAAGTTACTTTGCAATATTTGCCATGGAACTAATTTACTTATTACTTGATTGTCGTTTTGTTAATGAAGTACTTAACCTCCTTCTTACTATCATTAATTGACATAGAGGTCATGAACTGCAGTCACAAAAATATGCTGCTTGTAACCAAGCTTCATTAAAAATTTTTAGTGGAAGGGACGTATTACCTTTATTTATCTCTTAAGAAGGTATCACGAATTGTGGAAACAAACACCAAAATCGATTACTTGTCGTAGACTGGCATAAAAAAATTTCAGTAATCTGTAGAATGTAAAGCGGTAGAATTCTCTATTTATAAAAGTATAGTTTTTTAAAATTATCGTCACAATTATTCTAAGATAAGATTATTTACCATCTGATTTCTTAGAGAAATCTGTATTGACATTTAAGCAAATTGCTGTAACGTGTTAAGCGACTACTCTAGATGTGGTATCAGAGCTAAATAATTTGTAAGCCAATTTGATATATACGTGTTTGTGGGTCTAAAGTAAAATTTATATAGATCTGTGATAGCTGTAATAAGTTCTGATTTGTTCGCTAACAATGTTAGATCTTAATTTCTAATAATTAACATAGTAAATTCATGTTAATTATATCTCAGCCGAACGGTACACCATGTATGAAAAACATATGACGTTATTTCAGGTACTCTGTGTTATTCTGTATCATGAACCAAATTCTGTGCTATTATATAATTTTGATTTAATATTTTATAAGGAATTTGTCACACATTTACTGACGGACACATTCTTTGTTCACAGTCTCTCTTACATTAGGCTTAGTGACTAGTGCCATCACTACAGAATTATTGCTTCGCTTTAAACCGAACTAACTTTTTCTCTAGTTATTAGGATTTCCAGTTACATATCATTGCAAGAGTTATTAATAGTTGACTTGTCATTTTATACTTACTGAAAACGTCACTTACTTAACTGCAAAATCTGTTTCTTATACATCTATATAATTTTATTGTGAACTTGTGAGATCTCAAAATTATTTTTAATGACATACAGCATATTTATTTAAATATCTACATCGTAAAAATATGTTCTCTTTAATGCAGAAACAAAGAGTGAAAGTAATCAATCTTGGCGATGTGGAAATAAACCATTTCCTTAGATTTAGACATATCACTGCGAAAGTAAATTCTGGAATTCACATCTGCCTGAGAAACATAGCAACAGCATCTATAACTTAATATAATAAGTAGTGTGCTTTTTGTGAATAGCAAAATTATGCAAAGGTATAATAAACTAAAGAGTTTATAATTCCATTTTTATCAATCGTCGGGAATGGTGCTGAAAATATACCACAATCGCTTATAGTTTTCGTGGTCTCCAGCATTTTATCACAGAAAATCTTCAAACACATTTTCTGGATTACATATGCTCGAGTTCACTTTCAGGCTTACATTTACACTTAATAATTTTAATACTTTGGTACTTTTAATCACAGTAAAATTATTTACTTAGTTTTTCCTCTTCCACGTCAGCCGAACTGTAACATTTAAATAAAACTGACTGGTGTACTAGACTCGAGGTTTTTGTACATTATAGTTTGATTTCGCTTGTTGGTCTATGCAATAATATTGTTTAGCCAGTCACAAATTAATCATTATTAATTCCTTATTTTAAACTTTGTCCTTTTCTAAAGAAACAGGAAAGAAATTTTGTGGTCCACGGTTTTTAAAGCATATTTTGTATTTTTTATACATTTATTTTGGCATCAAATACTATTTTCTGTACTCCAATATTGACATAATTTTACATTTTTGTGCATAGTTACCTGCATTTTGAAAGAAGTGATTGTATATAATGTAATACTATATAAAATGCTAACATGTTTTCATACATATTTTTTAACCCACAAACTATATATCAGGATTTAATTTTCACGTTTCTCTCGGACGTGAAATGCTAAGATTTGAGTATTTGTGATTATGTGTTCGTAAGCAGTTACAGTGCTTGGGTAATACAAGTTATGTGTTCGTAAGCAGTCTCAGTGCTTGGGTAATACAAATTTTCTGAGCTTGTATCTTCACCCTCGTTGCTTCTTATTATTGTACCATTCATACCATATTTTTGCAGATTCCTACGCAAGAAAGTTAGAGGTGTGTAAAGGGCTAGAAAATCCATTTGGGAAGATTTCTGAATCACAAGTATGATTTTTTATAATTTTTCGTCACTAATGATTCCGTCTTTTGTTTTTTGTCGTTTTTTATTTGTGTACTAATTTTTGGACGAATATTTTGAAAACTACCCTTGTTGGAACTGTCCTACTGATTGATGAATGGCTCCTGAGGCAAAGATAAACTGTAACAAGATTCAATTACTAGTGGTGAGTTACGTATCCACACAAACAATTGATTATATTAGCTACTGCACTTAAATATAATTTTAAATTTGTCTTACAGTGTGGCAACAATTGTAATTTTTCAGTTAATGAAATATTACTCCGTCTGCAAACATTGGAAATTGTACATTTTTTTTTTAATTGAGAGACAATGTAAATAATTCTTTCTTACAAAAAAATTGTATCCGTAATTCCGTTTTCTATGCAACCTACATGGGTATTTGTAAGTTGTTTTAGTTACATTAAAGTATTTCTTGCCTAATATGGGTGAATGTGTATACATTCTTGTAGCTTTGACGTACATAACCTCTTTCTTGCCATTACCGCGCATATATTACATCGTAGTATTTGATAGCACTCAGGAACCACTCATCGCATAGACACTTTAACCTGGCTGGTTTAGATTTCATATTTTTGGTTGCTCTTGTCTTTACATCTATATTTAATTTTTGTTATCTTGAAATCTCTTGGTTAATTTTTCCTCTTCATGTGTTTGTTGAATCTTTCTCTTCCCTACCGATTCCGTACCCCACTTATCCATTTCGAAAACTGAGTATAGACGGTGGTTCAATTCTGGCACGAACTTGCAGAACCTAAAACCACATGGCTGTGTCAATTATTTAAAGTATTTGTAAATTCTACAGAGCGATAGTCAGCGTTTCTGTCTTTAAAAAAATAACTATAAACTAAAATCAAATAAACAGAGAACCTGCGAGGTTTCTTCATTCCTCGATATCCTATGTTCCACCCGTCCAACCATCTATCTCTTGGTCTTTCCGTGATATTTACCATGTGCAATTTAGTGTTCATTGTTTTGTTCATAGTTCTCTTTACAAGTACATGTCATTTGTGTTGTGTGATTGTCGTTCTGTCTGGTCATTTAAAAGTTCTTCTTTCGCTTCCTTGTTTAACGTCTTAACTACCGACATTGTTTGTTTACGTTCATTCCCTTCTGTTTCTGAGAAAGTTCCTGTTTCCTTCATTGGAATTTATGCGTCTAATTTGCAACGTTTGCCAATATACATATGGCAACAAGTTTACACAAAGATAAATATATAATCCTAATTTTATGAAAGTTTTTCGTGGACTTCATAAAGTAACATGTTTTTATTATAAGTATAGAATTTAATAGTCTGCCATTCGCATCTCTGAATATTATCTCACTGTTGGGAAATTAGTTGATGGGACACTAGACAAAATTTTCTTTTGAAATGTCGAATAACATATAACTTAAATACTACAATATATCATTACATGAATGTCGCATTAGTGCACTCATTTGACAAAACAATTTTAAGTGAGGTGTAATCGACTTCGCAAATCATCAGTATTTTGGATTTAGAAGTTTTGATACTCAACATGCTATTTCAGCAAACATAAATGAAAACTTCACACAAGGTTAATTTCAATTTATGTTAAAATGTAAGCAAACGGTGTCTTTTCACGAGTTGTAATGGGGAGATTCTTAGCTTGCGAGTGACGCATTGGCCATTGAAATTTTACCGTACTTAAAAGAAATTGATCAATTTACACAGTATGGTGACAGGATTATTGAACATTAATTATTATTATTTCTCTGAATATAATGTGTAGTTAAAGCGCATTTTTATTACTCATAAAATAACACTTAAGTAAAATTGTACGTCAAGTTAACAAACATAGTCTATGTTGTTTATTTTCTATGTAGAGATACTTTTCAGTATCCGTTTCGCAGAGTTAAATTAATGTTACAAGTTTTCTCTTGTATCTTCGTGTAATTTTAAGAAAAATGTAGTCAGAACTCTCTCACAAACATTAAAAAGATCCCTAAAAGAAGAAACAAGAAACCAATCCTGTATTTTAAAACCTAAGCCGTTTTTTTTTAAATTATTAGAACTATCAAAGTTTGTGCGTATCTACTGAGTTGGAGTTAAGAAGAATATCGTTTCTTTCTTTTTTTTACAGAATGAACGAAAATGTACAGTTGAAGTCCCTAGTCCCGAGTGTGTTTTGTTACTGGGTTTCTTATGTGCTTTGTGTTACTTCGAGAGTAACTTCTTGTTTGCGTGTGTTGTGTTGTACATGTACTGGGTGTCTGTTAATACGCATACCTGAGTCTTTGTGCTGTGCTTCTTTGTTTACTTTTATATCAATGCCACAGTATTTTGTGTTTTGAGTAATAGTGCAGCATTTTATATTAAACTTTATGTTTTATTTTTAAAAAGATGTTTATAGAAATTCATATATGTTGTCACTTAAATCATAGCTTTCGCAGCTCTACAACAATGTTAGTTTTGTACGAAAAGTAAAACACTTTTAGATATTAACAAATTACTGTTGTGCGTATTTGTGATTGAAATGTTCCCGAATGATAATTTAATTAATTTAAACTTATTTTCTTTCTTATACGTTCATTAAGTTTTCGGTATGAAGGATTATTAAGCTATTTTTAGACACAGTTGTAGTGTAGGGAGTAAATAAAAACCTTACAGATTGTTTTCAGAACTATAGTAATGTTAGTTTTCATCAATAATTTATTTTTCTGCACCGCGAATGCTGCGGTTTCGAGAAGAAAATACTTCAATCACAGATATGCTCAATAAAATATAATGGACGTTCTACATGTGTGAAGTTTCAGAATGTCCTTTTATTGAGTAAATTACCATAATTTAAGGGAATACAATTGAGTCAAACTTTGTACTGTTTTCTGGATGGTTTGGTAGAAAACTGAAATAGGGAGTTGTGTGGAAGACAGGACACATAGGTAATTCCAACTGAAACTGTGTTTTCCACCAGATGGGAGCCCAAGTATTGTAAGAAGTTGGAAGAGCGCTTGAAGCAGCCAAACCACTTTGTCATCCTCCGAAACAGTATAATGACATTAATTAAATTTGCTCGTGCATTTAGTTTAGTGGGTAATTACCCACTTGCATTTACTGTGCATTGTGTCCTTTGTCTGTGACAATGTAGACTTTCATTTGTACTTAAACGATAGAAGACTAGTAAGTAGTGATTAGTTATTATGGTCACTAAGTGTAACGTGTTGAGTCCATGTCACAGCTTGATTTCATAGTGAGTAGATCGCAACTTTTTTGTTAAATTTTTTCTCGTGCTTGACCGTCATTCTCCAGAGTTAAGATAGTCATAACTTGTAAACGAAAAATATTTTGTTTAAGCTTGAATTTTCTGTTGATTTGATGGTTGAATTAGTAAACATCTGTCCGTAAATTTGTTATTATAATATTTTGTTATTGTCCAATAATAAACGTAATGCTGCATGACTACATATTTTATCTCTTATATAACGCCATCAAATGGAATTTTTGAAACAATTGTCCGTTAAGTTTGATCTTGATGTTTATTAGAAAACGAGCACTGATATTCTCATATCTCACATTTTAGTTTAAACAATGATCCTATGTGATCAAGCCTGTCATTTGTTGATAGGCGGTATTTATGTATACAATAAATGCTTATTCAAACAAACCAAGGTGAATATAAATGGCGCGAAGATACTTGGGTAATTCTGTTGTTTATGCGAACTGTGTGCTCGACTCCTTATATCAGTCTGAATGAACAAAGTGGTCTGTTCGTTCGTTGACTGCTCCCTCAGAGTGATAAAACACGTAGATATACAAGGATATATTTTTAAAAGTAACTGACGTGTGATTATGCTCGAAACAGGAACCTGTCATTAAAATTAATCTGTTAAGTTCTCCTACGCTTATAACCAAATATAGTCCAATCTTAACGTGGAACAAGTTTGTATTTTCCATGGTCATAGTCACTGGTTAAGTGAATTTGTTCGCATCTTCGAGCTGAAACATAAACGGTGAATACGAGTGAGGTATAATAAATCAACGTGAACTTAAGTAATTTTTAAATAAACCTAACATCCGGTGTTGTAATCTTTGCTCCAATAATTATATCATTCATGATCTACCACAATAAATTCAGCACATTTTCTGCACTAAGACACAATTTTAATATATGACATACAATGCGCTTAATATTAAAGCGACACTCGTTTTTAAACTTAGCAGTGATAAACAGATATGCTGGTTGTAAACTGCAATACATAATTTAAAATACTTCTATGTAAGTTGGTTGAATGTAAACCATTTATAATCCTATACCCACAAAATAAAATCAGTCTTAAAACTATGGAAATACGTGCTGTGACATGGAACGGGAAATAAGATCTGCTTAAAGTGTGTTTTTTTGTTTTTGCTTTGAATATGTTTGAGTAGAATGTTTTGAGTGATGAAATATACGAGGTGATATAAAATTATTTTTCTTTTGCTCTTTGTGTAATTGACAATTAACTTTTATATGACTTCGGGGAGAATTTGGATGCTAACAACAACATTGTTCAAATTATTTTTGTAATAAACAGGCTCTGTGTTTTACGTAATGAATTGTGATTTAAGTCAACCTATCCAATGTAAGTTTGGTTAGATTTATTATTTGAACATTTACACAAGCTTAGCATTAAAAGTCTATGTTTTGCTGTGATCAATGTTCTATGTATACTTGTCTGTAGTATAAGTGTGTAGTAACTTTTAGGCACTTGTTTCTGAAGTTCAAAAATATTGCGAGGTTAGATTATAGTAAATGTTTTTGGACAAATAATACAAAGATGAATTTTGAAATACAACAGGAGATGTAAAGCTTTTATAACTATTTTCGTAAGACAAAATCTTTTCCATGTCATATGGCAGTAAGGAAATCGCCAATTTGTATCGTCCAGTGAATATGATTACATTTACATCTGCCACTCTCGCAAGTTTCTTGTCACATCTCCTAGAAACTTTTGGACTGTAGTAAATTAGTAAATTTATGTTGGAATAATTGTCACTGAGCGCCGAATAATAATTGAAACTATCTGGATGTATAAAGCTAAATAGTCCTACGAAAAAAAATATTTGTGGGAAACAGTAATCTAAGTCATAGATTTTAAATGAAGAATTATTGTGCATATTCAATACTTCTCAGTCCAATATCTTTTGAGAAACATGTTTTTTTCTAAAAAGCATTGTACGTGTTATTTATGAATAATTACTGCTACATGAAAGTATTTACATTTTTTAAATATTATACACCGTTACGTAATATTTTAAACGTAATTTATAATTTAGTTTCCACAAAAAATTATTATAATCCCGTACTTTTTTAATAACTTCCAGTTTTGCAATATTTCTTAAAACGTTAAGTGTATAACACTTTTGTTTGAAAGAGTAAGCTTTTGTAATTGGTCCAGTAAGACTCCCACAAGGCTCGGCTCCAGTCATCACGTACGTATGTATTTTATCATTGTTGAAAATCTGATACGAGAACAACTTCTATTTACCTTGTGATACAGTGCAGACATCGCGATTTAGATGCTAAGAAATAATGACGATTCGATGAAAGCAGAATATCCGTTGTATTCTGGACTGATTTTGACCAAATTTTACATTACCAGCTTAATCGCAATGTCGTTACTGTCGGGCATGTTTAATAGAATTCGCGTTATATTCACAGATTTAATATTTTTATTAGAATTAAAATAAATAATGAATTTCAGTGTGATGGCAGATATGAAGACTTAATGTAAACATTGTTTCTTAATGAAACTCCGTATGTGTAAGGTAGGAAGTAAGAGCAGAGAGATGAGTGCATGAAAGTGACTGTGTAGAGCTGAGCCAGCTCGCTTCTATATTGTAGGGTTGTTGCACAGTTTATATACAACTTCCAGGTGGCGTATCACAAGTCTGCGCTGCCATACAACATTGATGAACTGGGCAGTATAGAGTTCATAGCGACTCCTTACGCCTGATCAGCTTTCACGGTATGGGAGCTTCTATGTTCACGCACGAGCCAATAGTAAAGCTGCTTGCATGGCACCTTGACTTTACTCGGCTACTGCAAGCCGTCACAGCCTCTGATATAGGCACTTCGCTCCTCGTTTGTTCGCGTAGTTTGCCGCGAGACAAGGGCAGGCAACTCTGCTTCGTTGTCAGCGGTTGGAAGTTCATAAGGCCGCGGTTCACCTCAGTTTTCAACGCCGTTTGTTATTTTTATATTTGTAGCAGATATTTTTTTCCCATTTTAGACATAATTTGTAACTTAACCTTCCTCTTAGGAAATTTTTGTATTTCTCATGGTTTTTGCGTAATAAGCCGTAAACATAATATTTCCATTTTACGGTTTTACGTGCACCACTAAATCCAACTGACTGAAATAATTCATTATGTATAACAATGTTGTAAGCTATGACTTGACATATATAAAACCAAAAAATAAAATAGTTTTGAATGTAATTAAAAATGCTGAATTTTAAAATGAAAATTAAAAAATTCCAACAATTTTTTAAAAATGCAGATATATACAAATATACATTTTTTTTTTGTTTTTACATGTGTTAAGTCATAGCCTACAATATTGTTGTACACTGTGCAGTTTTCGGTTTGGTATGTCATTTGGTTTTAATGGCGTACATACAACCGTAAAATGCAAATTTTGATGTTTACGGCTCATTACACAAACACTATGAGAGATAAAAAAATTTCCCGAGAGGAAGATTTAGTCACAGTTTATGTTTATAATGACAAAACAAATATCTGGTACCAATATAAAAATAAAAAATAACGTAGAAAGCTGATATGAACCGTGCCCTTGACTGTCAGCATGTCGGAGTTCTACCAGCCAATCACAGACGTGTAATGTCGCAGTAACATTGTTCTGATTGGCGCACTCAAATTAAGTGAAACCTCTACATAGATACACTCTGCCAATAACCACAAAGAAAAACTGCAGATCTACACATGTATTAAAAAAATGTAATGTTCAAATCTTATCCAAAAAATTAACGGATTACTTGCTATAGATTATTACAAATTTGTTGTTCAAGCAAAACAACATGACTTAGAATAGGTAATCTAAACAATAATATTTAGATTTATAAGGCTGTTCTGAAACTCAACGTTCGCATTTTCTTTTGATGAATCAGAATATGAAATATTTGTACACTTGTACCCATGATTGGAGTTTTAGGATCACCGGTACACCACACTAGAAAGGAACGCGATAATCTCGATAAATAATTTAGACCGTTTACGTAGGAAGTAATATGTTTCTTAACACAAAACATGTAAATATTATTAGTATAACAATATTCATATATTTAAAAAAGGTATAACGTTATAGATGACTTACCACTAGAATTACACAGCAGTAATATTATTCTACAAGAAAAAAAATTCGCTTAGAAAAACACGAGTACTTCACAGAAGAATATTTGCTGGACTAAACTAGGAATAGGATGTCACTACTCTCTGAGGAGCGATATGAGTATCTGTTTCTATACGCTCGCAACAACATGGAAACATGCCATTGGTGATTGATAATACTGCGCATGCATTTTGAAACTGCATGACACATTATTATAATGCATGCAAAATAATGCACAAACTTGGAAGCATGACAGCAACATTTTGATATACCGTAAATCTCTAAAATGTTAATTTAACCGACGGACATTTTATTTGAATTCCTGCAACTGTCTACCATTTGTTTTCTGAGTCTTCTGTTTGTTGCATGGTGCTATGTCTGATATTCAAGCAATGTGTGAAATTAAATGCCTAACATCATGAATCTCTTTACATAAGGTGCATGTTTATGTAACATTTCTATGGCTTCACTTGCAAATCTTTGACTAGTTGTTGATATTATTTTGAAAATTCTGACTCACTATGTTCATAAACAATCAACGTGTACATACGTGTAGAGTTCATTGTTTTGAAATAAATATTCCAAACCTATTGCATTGTTTATAAATCAGTAAGTATGCTAACAGGTTATTTTATTGTTTCTCCAACTAATGCTGTAACTATTACGTGATGAATGGAACGTTGTATACTAAGTACGACGATAATAAATAAATATATGCTTTAAAAATGCTTGCAAACATTACTGGATTGCAAATTCACGTAGATATAAATAAACTGGATGAAATTTTTCTGACTTACAGTATATGCATGCTGGCTTCAATTGTTTATAACTGAATTACGAAATTGTGCATGTTTATCATCAATTATTATTTGTACATATTATTACATTTTAGTAATTACGTTCTGTTCTAGACTTATATATTGGCAATTTTATGCACATTAAGTGTAGCTTTGAAATTTGCTGGTTATTTTCCTATAATATAGTATTGTAAACCGCATGATAATTCATTTTTAAAGTTACATAAAACATCTCATCTGTTTCTCGCAACAAGTCAATATTTGGTAAGCTAAGTACAGTGTATTTTATTGAATTGTGATTTTAAGGACAGAAAATTTATTCCTTGGCATTGTTTTTTGGAATTGGATTAAGTTTTTAAAATTTTTGTACGTAAAAACATCCAACGAAGAAGCTTCAAACTAAATTAAAATAACTTCATTAATTTATACTTGAATTTTATTTGCTTTCTTCATTCAAACATCCTAATCGTACATAAAATTTTCCAAATCAACTGTACAATTTGTGATACTACTCAATTATTTTAAGTTAAAACATTTATTTCTCCACCAGGATGAAAGTAATATTTCAGATGACATGAGATTTGGAATGACCAATTCTGCATTTCCTCCAATCATGGAAGATGAAACAGCCAATGAAGGTAAGCAAGTTCTAAAAATGGGAACATTTTTATTATTTATATTTGCTTCTTACATTTGATTGCTAGTTTATAATTCAGAACTTAGTTACTACGAAACAACAATATGCTATTTCCTGACTTGAGTAAATCGTTGTGGGGAAGTTCGAAAACAAGTTTAACGACTTGAGATTAGGAGATCAGTGTGAATATTGTTTTTAAAAAAGTTTCGCACAACATGTTACCAATCAAATGTTTATATTAAATGCTAGAATAACTTTAATTTAGAAGTGCCTTTTTGCTCGTTACGTAAGTAGTTGTGAAACAAATTGTAAAACTTATGATATGTTCAAAGAAAATCAAACATTTTATTCGCTGCTTCGTACATCTAGTTTCGGAACAAAATCCCTGTGAGCATTTGTTGCCCCATGTAAGTTGTCAGTAGGCCTTCCTTATATCATGTGTCACAAAGTGTAATGCTAATAGGACACTTAATATTACAGGAACTTCAGAGTCCAGAGATTTTTAAGTTATTTAAAATTCCTAATGTCTTCACTGAGTTTTTATTTGATCTAAACGAATGAAATGTGTACAACAATTAAAATATAACTTTGGTACACAATGCATTTTAATTTTATTTTTCATATCACACAGAACGCTAGCACAACAATGGATACCCATTATTAAACGATAGGCCTGGATTTTCACGTAGTGAGCGATGATCGTAATTTCACTGGAAGAAAATATAAACTGGATTTACATTGATTTAAATAATTGATGCGTACAAATAACCAATATATCTAAAATATTGTTGCAATAAAGGTAACTTACCATCAGTATTTCACAGAACCATACAAATAATAAACTCCATCTAAAAACAATTTATATGTTTGTTTTGTATGTAACGACTTTATACTTGTAATGTTAGGCTACATAATTGACGCAAAATTGTAAATAAAATAAGGCGCTAGATTAACAGCTTATTTTCTCTGAATGTTATAGATTATCGAGCGACATATCCTGGAATATCACCAGAAAATGTAGTATATGTAGCCTGTATGTATATATTCATAGTCTAAAAGTGAAGTGTGTTTTACCGCATCCTGCCACAATATTATCCAATATATAAAATTCATGAATACTTTGTCTTATTACATCTGAATTATATTCCAAGATCACATTTTCTTATAAAAACAATTGTTTTGTTCAGCGTCCTTGCTATATCACTGTTACCTGGCAGAACCTTGGTTTTTTACTTCGTTACGCACATATGCTTATATCCTCAGACACTCAACTAGCCACGTTTCATTAAATTCCCCTTAGATATGTGTGAGTGATGTACGATACATAGAAATTTAACTTAAATATAATAATTTGTGTCTGGGAACTCTCATGCAGTGTTAAATAAAATTATATAAGTATAATTTATTTATGGCCAGACATAGTATTGTGCTTTACACATTCAAGTTTCTGTGAATTGTTGTATATGTTCTGGCTGGACATAATATTTCCAGTTTAGAAACTATAAATGTATAGAGTGAGTAGTTCAAAGTTGTATTGAATTAGACGAATGGATCTTAACTCATATTAAGTTACATCGAATTTCATTACACTAGGCAAATCTTAGTTAAGATCTAATCTCCACAGAATTAGGCTAAAATTTCAGTTATTTAAGTAAATCGAGATAAGACAGAAATATTGATAAATGAATTAGTAAGTATGTGTTTTATTTCCATAGAGTGAGACATGATGTTAAGTGGTTTATATTAGTTAAGATGTCATAGAATACAGCATAGGGATATTATAATTAATTCACACAGAAAAAGGCAAGATGTTTGATAGTTTGAGTAAGACAAGATTCCACAAATTAAGCTGTATGAGAAAAAGTGTACGAACTATTTAATTTTCATAGTATAATATGGATGTTCCGTGGATGTTGCAAAAGAATTTTTATACGACTGCATGGTAAAGTGTAATCCACGTGTATTGTCTGTTTACGGTGACGTGAATACTTTTAAACCGTACTAAAATTTAGTTTTCATCCATTCCTGTATTTTCGCCAGGTGTCAATGTACATATTATCAACAACAATCACAGTTTATACAATTCATTACTCTCAACAGTTAATATCTGCGTGCATACTATAATATCCGTGGTTACAGAGACGGACCTTAAATTGTTTCACTTTATCGTGATGAAATATGTACAGAACGTTCCAAAACTTACCAGAGATATGTGGAGTTTTGAATTTGGTAGGAAATGGGGATACTTATGTATTACAGTTCTTAGCCCAGCCCAACTCGCAAGGAAGGTTAGAGTTTATAATTAGCACTTAAATATATTTAAAACGGCGTTGAGTATAACACATAATGTTTAATAAATAAAAAATCTATTCTGAAACAATCCGCCTACGTATAAAAACTAAGGGGTGTTTACCCTTTGATAGCACGCGACATTTTCATCATCGTGTGATACTGCCATTAGATGTTGTTTGTCTGTATAGTGTTCTTTCTGTACATAATGCTACAATGGTATTGGACAAGTCGTATAATTATATAATACAAAGTTATACGTTTATGTACTGTACAATGATAATTTTTACTATATTCATTTCTTGCTTGAATAAGTGTTCAGTCCTCATTGGTTGGACCATGTCTTTATTAATCTGAAACATAAAAGAGAAACGAGAGAGACACGGCATACGCACTGCATTATATGAGTACGTACTATATGTGATTTAATGTTTATGATCTTGAGTAAAAGCATGTTCGGCAAAAAAGTCCTTCAATTTCTTATTGAAGAGGTTAGGTTCTGAGAAAAATAGTTCTTGTAATGTTTTAACAGTGTGACTACCGGAGAAGTACGGCCCTTTTTGTACTAATTTTTAGTTTACAGAGGGCATGTGAATGGGTTTTTTTTTCTAGTGTCATATTTGTGAAGGAATTCATTTTTCATAGTCGTCGTACTCAGCTCGGTCTACTAAGCGAAACAATTTCTCTTGGTGAATATTGTCAGAAGCTGCCGATTAAATTAAAAATGCACACAAAGATGTTAGCGACGTGGTGGTCACCCCTATTTTATTTAGGAGGATGGTTTCAAGGCGACAATATCCTGTATAAGTTGGTTTTATGCCTGTCTCCTTGAAGTTAATTTTTATGATTATATTTCGACATTCAGAGTCAATCATGAAATGCATGAATAATGAAATGTTTTTTTTTAAATGTTTGCTGTACTTCATCCATTATTTCTGACGACGTGAGACTGAAACGAATAATAAATCATTTGGTAATTCCTCATTATAATCTCACAAATCTTAAAAGTAGCGATAAATTAATAACTTTTACATTTACATAACTGATAAGATATTATTGAAGTCTTACTTGGTTATTGCTTTTATATTCTAACGAATGTCAGATTTTGTGGGGTTTGATGACAATATAAAAACGAGCATCTGAGAGCATGAAATGTCAGAATGTAGATATTCCTTCAGGAATGCATGTATTGCAGAAAATTCTGAAAATTAAATATCGCTGTGAATAATTTCTGTTAAGGGCGTTCAACTGGCGACAATTAATAACTTTATATTTGTACGCTACAGTTAGTTTTGTAGCCGTTACTTCTGAGTTAATTTTCCATTTGTGAAATATTTTTTAGCTCTGATATTCTGCTCATAGCGTCATGACGAAGTAAAATTTTGTAAGTAAAGGCACAGATAACGAAAACCGAACAAATTTAATGAAAAAAAATTTTTTCACACTGAATTAAGGCATTATAAGCCATTTGCTAAAATATTTTAAAATTAAAATAACATTTTTTTTTAATGTAGTGTATGAAGAAAACTGTCGTAATTTTAATTAATTTTTTTTTTCAAAATACAAAGTAAAGTGTGTTTTTTAAACGTTTTATCATATTCAATATCGTGCTAATTTCAGTGTGAATTATTTAATTTGATTAAGTCAGATGATTTTTGTTATTTGCATGTTCCTGTAATGTAAAAATTTTGACTTTGATATATCACTATGGAAAGACTATGGGAGCTAAGAAAACTTTTTAATTTTAAAATGCAGACACAAGTAATGTCTAGAAAACTAACAGTATGTTGTATAAATATATAATTTGACGTTTGTGTCACTAGAACACCCTTACTACATAATTGTTACCATTTACCAGCAGGATTCATCTCATGAAATAAGATAAGCAGAGTGAGTTTCTGAACATTCTGTGTAAGTGTTGTTCTAGAGAACGATGAGTGTACTAATTGTGGTTGCGGTGGCAGGGCCCAAGGGATTGCGACTACCACGCTCTCTCTCTCCCGTCTTCCTGTCACATGAGCAGCGCAATTTTGGCAACCCTATCAGCTACCTGGGTGGTCCTCGCCTAGGCGCCTTCAGCCGTGCCAGCAAGGAGTCTGTGCTGTCCGTCGACTAGATCTACATTCCCTTCCTCATCGTTCTCAGTGTTCTACTTGGGCTGCTGAACTCTCCATCTGGGAGCATCCCAACTTTGGCAACCCTATCAGCTACCTGGGTGGTCCTCGCCTGGGCGCCTTCAGCCGTGCCAGCAAGGAGTCTGTGCTGTC
>PNEQ01004108.1:32501-63507 GCA_003012365.1 Medauroidea extradentata
GTGCTGTCCGTCGACTAGATCTACATTCCCTTCCTCATCGTTCTCAGTGTTCTACTTGGGCTGCTGAACTCTCCATCTGGGAGCATCCCAACTTTGGCAACCCTATCAGCTACCTGGGTGGTCCTCGCCTGGGCGCCTTCAGCCGTGCCAGCAAGGAGTCTGTGCTGTCCGTCGACTAGATCTACATTCCCTTCCTCATAGTTCTCTGTGTTCTACCTGGGCTGTTGAACTCTCCATCTGGGAGCAGCCACTCCTAGACTGAATAACAATATGTTCCTCCATTGTTGACATGTCCTAACAGCGTACATTCCTACTCGAGTGTATTGGCATATCTGACTAAAGCCTGCTCGTTGCCCTATCAAGCCCAGAAGCTGTTGACAAGTCCTGTCTGTATGAAGAATGTTCGGCGGAAGAAGTAACACACATCAACCTTGAAGAGCGACAGTAGTGGATGTTAGACATATCAAGTGCGCCAGGTGTAGGGAGTTGTAAACACATGCTTTATTGGTGTAGACAATGTCGGCTACTTCAAGGCTACCAGTTCAATAACTGCAAGCACGTGGCCGATGGTCGGTGCGACTCCTCTTGTTCAGTGTTTCATTCAATACGTTGACTGTGCACTCGCCGATGGACTTCCTAGCTCAATGAAAGTGCCTAACGTTTCGTTATGATAGTCGTTAAGAACCGTACTATTTGTGTTTTAGGTCACATCGTCCAGAAAAACTGTAGTTTTTGGTAAGAACTTGTTTCACAACGCGAAAGTGACCTTAATTACAAATTGTTTTGTTTGTCATAAGTTAGATTTAATTTAAGTGCTGTGGTGATGTAAATACATAGAAATAAATGAGGTTTTATACAAATTTGTTGGAACTACATGGTATTCCTAAATAATACGTCCTGTATTCTGGTTACAATGAACAGTTATATGAAATTAGAAATACTTCTGTGTCTGGTTTAGTGCAACATGTTATAGCCAAATGGTTGGGAAATTACAGGTATATCTATCTGCTTGAAAAATTTTTATATATCTTATTGTTGATAAAATAAAAATGTTGCTTTACAATATGTTCAGTCAAGTTAACATTTCTGCTTAATATACAGGTGATAAATTCAAGAAGTGAACTAATAATACTTGTTAAAATATTAGAATGATATAACTCTCGTCTAGAGGAAGCAAGAAATTATTGCGATAATACATGATTTTATGATATGGGACCAGGAATCTTGAATGATACTTCAATTTTGTGGAAACTGAAGTCAAAATTTTGGAATTTGTATTAATATGCTTTTTGATTCATGTTCGCAAGCTTGTCCACACTAGAGGTTTGTAAGTCCACATCACTGCAAAGTATGAGTGTAAAATGCGAGTATAATAGTAATATATTTTTATTTTGATACATATATTTGGCTACTGGATACTCAATACTAAGGAAACATGCCTTAGGTTTGATTAGCATCACTGTACTGTGAGAAGCAACCTGTTTGTTTCTCTGCTGTATCTCTTATTACATAACCAACTGTGTGCAACTATCGGAATTTTCATGTTTGTGTGGAATCCTTTTTGTGCTGTAGTGAGGTTACATTTCTGTACTGGACATGTGGAACTGACAGTAGATTCTTCGCTTTTGTTAGAAAGGTAGGTAAGTATTAACGTCTAGTCGATAGCAAAGGCAACAGAAATGTAATTACCTTGACAATGGGGAAATGGGAGGGAATCGGTCATGGTCCCTAGGTAACATTTTCACAATATTCATCTGTAGTTATTATGTAAAATCATAGGAAACAGAAATCATGGATAGCCAGGCTGACAATCGAATCAGAGTCATCTCTAAGGGAAGTGCAGTGTTTTACAATACTGCCAACTTGCTAGGTATTAATTTTTCACGTAACTGACGTCCAATTTACTACAATGTGTGCAGAGAATACTCTGATGCAGCACATCATCTGCAGAAACACGCAATGAGTTACAATGTCTTCACTTTATATAAAAATGCCATGTTTAGCAATTGTAATTATTCTTCCCTAGTAGTAGCATATAGTAGGACTGAAGTCAAACGTGCCGTCTATTTATAATAGTGTTTTTACATTTTCTAAAAAAAAAATTATTCCCAGACTATTTGTTTACGTACGTATTGGTAAGTAATAAGCACCAACACTGATCTTACAGCCGGAATCTGGCTACCGACTCCTGTACATGTCAATTTGTCTCCATAGTTCAGAGATAACTGGGTCACAGTTGGTATAAAGCAGCGCAAAAATCATTTCCTCCAGAGAAATGTGGAGAAGTACAATACTCACTTAGCACTCGGGAAGTCACAGGTTCGATTCCCAGTCTGGACATAACGATTCTAGGAACAGTGAACTAAAAAAACTCAACCTGAGAGATTGCAACAGAACACTCTAAACCTTGACAATCCCAATTGTAAAGAAGTGACTTCACGAAAACTGAACACTCTTTAAAATTATAAATCAAACATAACTTTTCCAGCAATTTTGAATAGGGATGAGAACAAAAATCCAAAATAACAAATCACAGAAAGTTACCGTCGTGACTATATTTCCCAGAATTTTCAGAAACTATTTCAGACGAGCGCTGGGGTAGTTCCGTAACGAATACATTGGCCTATGTTTTTCCAAACTGCCCTCGCTCACCTTAGTAAGGCCACGAAACTGGTCGATGACTCGTAAAACAACCAACAAAGTAACAAAGAAAATTAATACTCGACAAAACTACCAATCTGCGGTGCCATTTGATAATGTTGTACGACAGCAATAAGCTACTTGTGCGTTCATAATAGTGGCCGTAGATAACATGTATGTCCCTGTCACATTAAAACTTCTTTAATGAATATATGTTCTGTATGGATGATTTCACTTTACAGTAATAGTAGTAATAGTAATCCTCATAATGATCAAAGTGGCTTTGCTTACTTAAGAAGGTCTCTTGAAGCAATTCATATAAACAATGCTGGTTATTAATACAATATGTTGGTAGAAGATAAGTTTTGTTTCACACGGACTAACTACCTTCACAATTCAACGGATATATTGTAAAATTTAGATTGCCAAAATTTTATTGCATGTAACAAATTATATAGTTATATGGTACCAGAAACCTTGAATGCTACTAGAAATTTGAGGGTAACTAAAGGTAAAAATATGACATTTGTACTAACGTAATTTTAGTTTCATGTTCGTAAGATTGTCCACACTGGAAGTTTGTACTATGTGAAGATAAGTATGTCTGCACCAAATACCTCATACTAATAAAAGGTACTTATACGCAATAGAAATTGGCAAGTCAACACCATTTCACTGCATAGCCTATGTGTAAAGTGGGAATATAGTAAATTGTGCAGTGATACATTTTATGTTGATACATCTATTTGGCCACTGGCTGCTAGATGCTAAGGAAACACGAATTACGTTTTATTAGCAACACTGTAATGTGAAAGGCAACCTGTTTGTTTGCTGTCATGGTCAGCTCTTGCTAAACTTTCTCGTTGATTGCAGATGATCTTCCATGTCGTTGTCACGTGTGACTTATAATTAAATTAAGTTAAATGCTTAAACTAAAGATAAATTTAAATTTTTGTCAGGAATTTTATTAGTTTGCACTTATAACAGCAGTTACAATAATAAAAAATGTAAAATTATATATGCCTCAAAATCAGTATACAATTTATCAAAACTGAATAGTTTTTCATCCTTAGCTGTCACGCACATCCAAATGTACAAGTACAAATAACATGTTTAGCGATATGCTGATGTAAGTAATTATTACTTTTAAAGACTTCATTTCAAAACATTTGTTTCTAAAAAAAAAAAAAAAAAAAAAAAAAAAAAAAAAAAAAAAAAAAAAAAAAAAAAAAAAAAAAAAAAAAAAAAAAAAAAACACGCAAATTACAAGATTTTATTAGTTTAACTACTTAAACATTTGTTTCTAAAAAACTACGCAAATTACAAGATTTTATTGGTTTAACTACTTTTATAAACTTATTCATAGAATACAAACAATTCGTGTGATAAACTGTTTACTTGTATTAAGGAATGTTTTACTTGAGAATTATCTGAGCACCTAGGAATATAGACCTACAGTTATTCTTATTAGAATCAATGGAGATTAAACAGAGTCAAGAAGATACTTAGATTCTAAGATGAGTGCAATTATTCAGTTTATTTCAGTGAATTCTTTTTATTTATCTATGGCACATTATAAATAATATTGAATGACAATCTTAAATGTCAATTAATTCCATAACTTGAAATGTTATCAGTTGCAAAGTAAACGCATCTACGATGACTACAGTATCATCTGTACAAATAGAAGAACAAATAGTTCTCAAACATGCAGACAAAACAAGGACACAAGACGCATTAACAAACAGATTTAACTTTGCGAAATGTTAAGATTATATGCGTTATTACAGTGCAATAATATTTTTTATTGCTGGTAAAATCTAAGCTAAGTAATACAGTGTCAATATCAATATATGATGCAGGATATTTCTGCCTGACATACAAGAACTAATCCATATAACCAGTTCAATTCCTTAATATTTGACACCGTTCGTATGTTATTTCCTGCACGTTCTGCCATAACTACCTCCGCGGAGGTATATGTGGGTTTTTGAGAACAAAATTAGTGTCACAGTAAGTTAACCATAAACGAACACCGGAAAATTGGTATATTCATGTTATAATTCCTTATAACACTGCCACCTCAAGAAAAACACATAACAGCAAACTAAAATTTATAGATTTCGGGTTTTCCTCTAAATACATGTTAATTTGGGGGAAACAAGTTTTTTCATTGAAAACATTTTATCGTTACTGCAAGCGAAGGTATAAACAACATCAACACGTCAATCATATTAAGAGAAAAATTATCACATCAAATAAAATAAGTGGTATTTCCCAAACCATCAAATATTTGTGCCTTACGTTCATGACGATATTTTCACACTTTTACCTTTGTTCCTAAAGTAAATCTGTCCGGAATGAGATGACTCTATATTGTCTTACGGGATTACAGAAATAAATTTCGAAAAAATGAAACACTTTGTTAAACAGATACCTGCAATTATTTTTGGAGCTGGCAGTAAAATGATTGATACGAATACAAATAATGTTTCCTGTTGAAAACTTCTGGGCTAGTCTGATTTGATTTGTAATCTTGAACGTGTTTACAGCAAACTAACGTCTTGCTCTACTTTTGTTGATGTGCTGAGGTAACTTCACTGTCTCCTTCTTCTTCGCCCCTGTAGATGGATCCATGGTGGAGTTTTTGGGTTGCTGGACTTTAGGTGGGCTTCTTGACGGACTTTCAGATGAACTTCTTGGACCTGTTCTTGAAGCTGACTTGGGCGGGATCCTGGGAGTACCTGTAGATGGATTCATGGCACGGCCTCTAGATTGTTGGAATTTAGGAGGACTTCTACATGGACTTTCAGATGAACTCCTCGGACATTTGCTTGATGTCGACTTGGGTGGAATCCTGGGAGCACTCTTAGATATCCTCTTCGGTGGACTCTTGGACGGATTTCTGGACGGACTCCTGCACAGTGATAAACTCTTTGTAACTGGACAGACCCCTTGTGAATAGTATGAGAAACTAGGCTGAATTCGATGAAAGGATATAACTACAAATAAGATCTTTGATGATGATGTGCATGATATGTCGTTAACGCCCTATATAGTAGAACCTCAATTTAATGGTATTTGATAGCTTAACTCTGAATATGCCTGATACAATGGGAGGCGAAACAGTGCAGTCCACCACTACTATGTGGCTCAACTCTGAACGCCAAGATATTAATATCATCAACGGCCATGAAAGCCTGCAAACACGATTTATTCAATGTATATGTTAGCTTAGAAAGCAAAATGAACATGATTTATAACAGCTTACACAGAAAAATCTGTTGCGAATGAAAGGAAATAGCTTCAACTTTAAATAAGTAAATTCTGTCTTAAAAAGCATGGGTGTACAAGAAAGGCGTTCGGCGAAAATATGATATAAGATCATTGAAATTGTCAGCCTGTCATCCATCATATATGAAGATAATATTCAAACATGTAACTGTGTACAGAATTTAAAAACAAATTAATTGGTTTTCTGACTGGTCTATAATTTACCTAGGGTATTTAATATGAATGTCAGTGAATATGGTTTTGTGACTAGATGGACTTAAAAACGTTGTTATTCCCTGTCAATAGGGCAGCTTAACTTCGGCGAACTAAATTTGGCCTGCAGTATTTTGTAAAGAGTGTATACATTTTATACATTCCGAAGAATGAAGGCTGCTTTTTACAGTAGCTGTGCCAAATATGCGTAAGATGGTTGTTTGTTTGTTGGACTAAGATGTCTTAGTAAATGGGATGAAATATAAAATTAAACAGCATGATTATTTGTGATCGACTACTTTTTGGACTAAAAACTAGAAATGAGGTAATTTTGTATTGTGATATTAATTATTGGAACAACTTAAAAAAATATCCTTCTAATTTAAAGCATAACATTTGCTGTAAGCAGCTTGCTTTGAAATTGCTGTAGAATAAATTAAAATAATGTTTAGAGGATTATGATATTTTGTGGACAGTTTTCTGGCTGAGGCAACGTGTATTGTTACAAGTGCTTGGAAATAGTAAAGTAAACAAATTTCATATTAACGTTTCATGGAAGTATAGTGTTATAAAAATCTGTTATGATACAGTTTTGTTACAGACTTCTGCTGCAGCACTGAGAATGCACACGTACATTCGTGTTGGGTTCGATATCAGTTTCAACACTGCCATGTGACTGCCTCCGGCTCAGAAAATTTGTACAGGGCACGTCAATAAAGTGTGGTTCAATTACAAAACAAAAATAAAACTACAAGCTTTTAATACAAACATCCGTAACAAACACTTTTAAAATTCACTACGCTTTTAGACAGTAGGCCTAGTAAATGAATTTTTTCATCCTCATAGGTACTTTTAAATTGTGTAAGATGTTAACATGTTTTTAGGGTTGAATTACATAACTATTGATTGACAGTGTTAAATGTTAAAGATGTTAGAAGAAAGGCTTTGTATTTCGGCTTTCAATCGCGTCAAAACCTGAGCAAATGTTGATGTTCTAGCAGACATTGTAGACGATGTATACGTGATTATTTATCCGTAACACCTCTATGTATGTAAGGTCCAGAAGTCTGCCACCAGAACAGGAAGTTAGCGATGGTGGTGTAGTAGTTAGGCATCAAGCTTTCAAGCATTGTGATCCAGGTATGAGCGTTCTTCTCGAAGTACACCTGGTTCCCCCGCTCTTAGCACTATATTCGTTCTAGGACTTCATTTTGTGTCGTCCCTCGGAGACTGTTAAGTCTGGCGTGTGTTGCCCTGCCTTCAGGCACCATCCCGATACACAATTCACTATTATTTTACAGTGAGCTCAAAAGAGGCGGTTAAACACAAGCCTTCACCTGAACAGAAAAAAAGGACAGGGTTCAGCAGGGACCTAAGTTAAGGAATCTTCCAAGTAAACACGTTTGGTGCGATTTCAGTGAACAATGGAAAACAGAAATCAGGATGGTTGGAGTCATCTATACAACACAAGCTCTCCCCAATTTAAGTCCAACATATTACTGATACACTATCTTCCTCACTATTTTAATTGCTTTGTTTATAAAAGGCTTTAGTCTTTATTTTGACGAGGCATGCTTTTATTTTTTTTTGTATCAGCAGACTTAGACCTAACGATTGGTGTAGGAAGTGCACCGGCCAGTGCTTTATACTGTTAGATACAAGTACTGGAAGTGACACATTTTGAAACAGCAACTGTCAAGTTTGTTTCCCAAGACTGATGCCTCTTCAAAACAAAGCAATTTATCTATTATTAACTAGAGAAGGATGTGAGTACCTGGTGGACGGGCTGGAGCGCTTGGTCTTTCCAGGACTCTTGGACTTGGCCTTGCGGCGCCTGGAACCAGACCTCTTCCTGGGGCGGCTAGACCTGGTCTTTTTGCCGCCAGAGGACTTCTTCTTGGTGACTCGTTCCTTGGTCGCCTGCTGCTCTGGGGGTTCGACACGAGAGAAGTGCTCGTACAGGAACTTGCCACACGTGTCCCCAGTGCAGTACTCCTCGCTGCACTCAGGACATACCAGCACACGTGTGTCCAGTATTCCTGCGCGGTTCTTTGATCGTCTTATCAGTGCCGCAGTCTCTGCAGCCGCTCCTTTGGCATACGCTGCCGCAGTGCGTGCCTGAAGACGACTCAGCTCCACCAGCCTGTAGCATTTGACAGGACCTTCGTCAGAAACAACTACATCCCTGCGACCATTACCACCAGCTCCACCACTGGGCCACAGACTAAATAGTAATATAGACGTGAAATGACGATGTGGCTCGTTTGATACGGGCGAACTTCACCGCTTATTGGTTGCCCAAGGCTGTTGATACCAGCCCCATTTTTGTTTGGCTCCTGCATGTTACGGCAGCTTTCTTATTGGCCTGGCTGCGGGCTAGCAGGGCAGCCACTTTACGCTGATTGGCAGCAGGCGTCTCCGCCATGTTGCTGACCAGGGAAGCTGTCCTACCAGCTATTTCGCTTCTGTATTACTAAATATTCCGTGACTGGGCACTACAGTCGAGCGGTAAACAACGGGAGCCTAACCAAAGATAATTATCTTCGCGGACAATTCATGAATACTCTTACTGAAGTTTTAGGTAACCATTATTCACCAACAACAAGACTCCAATATGCATCACCGGTAACTTTAAAACACTCACCATCCGTCATTAGATTTCCACACCTCCAGTTAAATTATTTAACACTACGGTTGAGCGGCAGTCGATGGCAAACCAAATCCTATACAAACCTCTGGTGGAAAGTACTGGTTTATGAACGACTATATCATGACACCTATGCTACAGAATTGAGAAGGAGGTGGTAACATGTAAGAGTAACAATACCTGGAGAACATATCCTCGTCCTGGCGAGTCTTGGGTCGCAGTGACGTCAGCATCTTCCAGTCGATGGCGACGGAGCTGAGGTCTTCAAGACGCACCGAGCGCATTTCTGGTGGACAAGGATCAGCGTAGGAGTGTTCGTGTTGGCGTCGAAACTCTCTGCGCCTCGCGTGGAATGTGAAGTCCTTCTCCTTTATCTTGATGTCCTCTGGTCGCACCTGCAACAACCCACCTTCCACATCAAGTCTATCAGTTTAAAGTCCTTCAACACCACCTGCAGCAATCAATCAACATTAAATCGTCTTTCAACTTGACGCTTTATAGTCAAACTTCCGTTGCAAATCCTCCATAATTAACGTGAGAGACCGTAAAATTTAAGCTGGACTTTGCTGAATAATACATCACCATGCATTCCCTCTCTGTATATTGACTGCTTCTAAAAAAAATCGGCTGGTTGTCCTAGGACAGTGCTTCTCATTCACCTTCAGTCTTGTGATTCTCTCGAGATACTCCAAGGCTGGCATATTTATCTGTGTAACAATTACCGTCGTAGTATAAATGCACACAAGTTTGTTTTACGTCTTGTCCATAAGTGAATTCGAGAAATTTCCCGGTCCCTACTGGTGTGATTAGTTGGGCCGCGATGTTGTGGTGGAAATATTTCTGCTCCGTTTAGTTTCAATGCCTTAGATGCACATCAGCAGCTCTAATTCATGTTTAGTGATTGTATGTCTTATCTCTCACTTGTGTTAGGGATTTACTGGCAAATCACAGACGTATGTTGTAGCAATTGCCATAACTTGATTCATGCAGCCATATGAGAGTCCTACGTGTCTCAACAAAGACACGCTGCCAACCATCAAGCAGATTTGTCGATGTGCACGAAGACATTGATAAAAATGGTACAAAAAACCTTTACGTTATAAGTTAGGGTCTCTAGTGATTATGTTAATTGTGTTAGTGCAGTACCTTGTCAGGACGTATCTTGAACTCTGGCACCTTGTCCAGCAGACGACGGAACTCCTCCTCTGAAGTAATGACACTACGGGATAGATCCAGAACCTGTGGTGCTTCCTTCTTCTTGTCGAACAGCTCGTCTAGCTGTAGTGCGCACATGTTGCTGCTGCTTCACTCTAGCTTCTCACTGTCGACACACACAAACACACCACACACTCTCGCTTACACTGTCAACACTACATGGTGCTAGGGAATATATCTGGACAAACTGTAAGGGAAGATACAGGGAACCAAAATAAACAAGTAACGTCATAGAATGAGGCTCGGAAATGCCGTGTTTTAGTCCACGTGTTTCTACTTACACTGTTCTTGTGAATATTAGTTAAATATCCTGAACGAGAGCAGACATATTACTGCTAGCTGTGAGTCCCTGACGTCTATACAGTTCTCGCTCTGAACGTCGTGTACGCTACAGTAACACGGTAGCAAACATGTTCTTACTTACGAAGTTACTACGGCTAGTACGTTTACGTCGTGGTATCGGCCTTGTTCTGTTATTTATGTCAATGAATGTGTTACGCAAATATATTGAAAGTTGTTTTTATTACTTAGCGCGAATAAAAATGTTTTGAAATATTCATAGACTTAATTAAATTTTCTTAAAAGTCGATTACCAGCAAAAGAAATATATATGTATATATATATATATATATATATATATATATATATATATATATATATATATATATATATGTGTGTGTGTGTGTGTGTGTGTGTGTGTATTTGTTTTAAAAATACGCTGCATAGCAAAAAAAAATCCGTGCAAAGGTTTTACAATATTCGCAACTCTTCGAGATTTAAAAAAAAAAAAACAATTTCTTAAACGTGGTAAATACGAACCTGTGGTCTTAAGGGCATGTTTCTCTGTTTCTTTCTTTTATAGCTATTTTTTTTTTCAAGATAAAACGAGAACAGATATCACAAAACTGTTTGGCAGTTATGTTTAAAATAGTTTTTGATGCAATAGTTAATTTTTAAACAAGACGTGAAATCATACTGTTTAGATTAAAAATTTAATGACCAAAATTTATTTGTTTACGTAATTTGCTAAAACCAGCGTAGTTAACTGTATTTTAAAAAAATTAGTCAACATAGTGAAAACAAATTTAAACAAGACGGACAATTGATGTTTGATATCTGCTGTAGTTTAGGGTAAACGTATGATTATCGCCAGAAAAGTGAAGTCATAGGGGAGCAGGTCTTAACAGTGATATGTGCCGCTCAGTAGGTCACGTGATTACTGCCGGGATGTATGCAGCGCATCACACATGTCGAACATGCGCACATTACTCATACGACGTTCAGAGCAGTCAATGAGAGTAGACAAGCTCCTCCATGGTTTAATGGGGACAGATGACGTAACAGGCAGTGCGTCATATCCGGTCCCACATTATATAGAGGATAATGTTTCTAACGATTCCTAATACCACTCCTTCTGCTTTGTCCAGATATTTACTTTACGTGACTAGCGTAATTTATTGTTCACTACGAAAAAATATATCCCATTTAATACATTAAGAAATTACTGCTCTGCACAGTACAAGTCACATACTCGACAATGATGTATCGTGAAAACATAAGAAAAACTTATCGTACGACAGATCTGACCTTTTGCGTACCTTTCAAGCAAAACACCTACGGAACTTTGGATAGAAATCACAAGAGAAACACAAGTAAAGCAAGAAACAATCCCCACAAACATAGTGGTGTAGTTATTAACGTACTAAGTCACTGTATAATGTGTCGCTATAAATTTACAACTGCCGTATGTTATTATGTCATGAATGTGGGTCAGTGTAATGTTCACAACACCGAAAAATGATTATTTAGTTCAAATGCCTTTAAATTGTCTAATTTTTTGTTAATAAATTTATTAAACTGCGAGAAGAATGTATTCCCATACACGTTAATAATATTATAAACATATTTCAGGTAACTTTAGTCAACTGTTTGGCAGTTGTTTTATTTTTATATTGATGTAACTATACCGCACCAATTTGCGGTAACTTTCCCTTGTGTAAATAATTTACTTCCTTATATATAAATGCATTACATTTTTTTTGTTTAAACTTCACTACGATACGCTGTCAGACTTGGTAACAACCATACTGTTCTTAACTCGTCTTTCTTTCAGACTTGAATATCGTAGCATGAACGGACTGCTAGTAAATATGTGCTTAATCAATGCTCATGAAAGAAATTTAAAAACTGCAACATATGTATACAGCAAAGCATAAAAACCACTTAAATTCATGATTTTGTCTTGTACAATTATTTAAAAATCTTAATATTTGTTTCACGAAATTTAAAATTAATTCACAGTATACTGCACAAGGCAATGCTACGTCCAAAATTTTACGACTAAATGAAGTCTAGGTGGTCATAGGCAGATTTGCGGAAATACGGTATTTATCAGGCTATCCAGGTAGCCAGGTATTGCAAAACACCTTACTCGAAAAATAATATTTAGATGTTGTTTAATTATTTAGTATGAACTAGTTATTCGTACGAAAGTTCTGGACGTTCAGTGACGAAGTTGCTGACTATAGACCGTTCCTGATAAAGTGAGCACTGCATAAAGTTTTCTTTCAGCTGTTTTGCAGCCATCTTTACATTTTGTAATATGAAAACTTCAGTGTAACTAAAAATCAGTGTAAACGTTTCAACACTCTCAAAAGTTAACATCTATTTGCATAACATAACACATATTTAATTAATGAGATGTTCTGCTGAGTGCCCAGTTTATAGTGAACAGCGTATACATAGAAACCTCAACAAACATGGTAATGTTTTTCGAGCGTACTGCAGCCAGCTACAACAGAACTAGCGTAGTTGTTTACATACTTCACTGTAACAAATCAAGAATTCAAAACGTTCTGCAAAAAAAAAAGTCTTTTCTGGGGATTGTACTTGAGCACATTGCTTATCTAGCAGCGACGGAGTGTGAACGAAAAATCAGTGTAAATATTAATAAACTATCTGTAAACGTGACACATTACTTCATAACGGGCTTTACGTAAAGTTAATTAAAGACAACTTCAATGAAAAAACTGGCCCGTTGAATCGGTTAAGTATTCATTTTAAAATAGTTTTTAAATATAGTAAAACCATTATTAAATAGAGAGATCTGTGTTCTTCCAGAAAGTTCTGATAAAATAATATATAATCGAAGGATGTATTTAAAAAATGGGCTCATGAAAAAGTTAATTTGAACATTGATTCCTGGACTGACCTTGGAAACTGCGAGGTTTGAAGACAGGGCCGTCAACAATGGCCTATGCAATAGTACGAGTGCTTCCAAAATTTGACGACAAACGTATATAATGTGCTTACTGGCAGCTTCAACCAGGGAGTTGTCTCGAGGTCCACAGATGTGAGGGGATGCAGTATAACTGGTCGCCTATAGGAGGTTCGCGATATAATGAGTATATTCGAATAATAATTAAAAAAATATTATTTATAGTAACCTCAGTTGTTAACTTTTGAGTGAGGTTGCTTTGTTTATACTAACAAGTAGCAGGAACTTTTAATAATATGAAATGGTAGAAGTAAGAATGATTACAAAACTGCTGACTTTATCCCGATCAACCACCTATAGGCGTGTCTAGACAGCTTCAAGTGTCCTCGATCCTGCTCGAGTATACACTAGGAGCCGCTCAGGTCCTGTCAACAGTATCTTAGGCCGCGGTCACACCAGAGGTCAAACCAGTTCAGTTGAATATATTCGGCAGCCATGTTTGGTCGTGTATAAAGCTTAAACATGTTTGCGAGCTACACGACTGAATATACTCAATGAACTTTCTAGCCTCAACAAACTTGTAACCAGAAACGTACCATATCTAATTATAATCACATCTACACTCAACGTACGTGATTTTATCATTATCATATTACATCTAACTGATATGCTCATGTGTGTGTAAAGTGGATATGATTACTTTACTCCTAAATGTTAATATTATTTAACGAGTTCTAAATGTCGGACAAAAAAGCAGCCATATTTGTTACACAGATTGTTACTCCAAGCAGCCAATAGGAGAGAAGTATGGAAGATATGTCGTTTGAAACTACATATGAAAGCAGTTTACTTTGAACGAGAAGAGACTGCGATCTGAACTAGTTCGTAGCTCGTGTAACCGGTCCATAAAACTGAACGTGTTTAAGTGAAGAAGTTCTGTATGCAGTGTGACCGCGGCCATACAGTTCGTCTCTTGTTCCAGTTTGATTGCGCGTCGAGTGACTCATTTTGTATGACTGATACATTTGTTTGTATCGCCGGTAAAAGTATATGTTATAGTCTGGCTTCTTGTCTGACTGTATTCAGCTGTTTACTTGTTTAGTACTGTTTGTTGTCGTGGTTTGCTATTGGCTGAGCAGGCCTTCTTGATGGCCAGTCATGCAGTCGGTATTATACTGCTCTGCTCTGATGCATGTATGGTTGCCTACACTGCGGAACGAGACTAATCACGTTGGAGTGATAGTTAACATTTTCACACTGTGAGGTGTTGTTGCTGTTTGGGCTAGCGACGTGCTGGTCTCGTCTTCTGAGAGGTTTACGTAAGAAACGGGCGTTTTGAAAGACTCTGAACTGCGTAACTTGGTCTGTGACTAACATAACCTAGACTTCACGTTTCTGGATGTGTCTGCGTTACGTTGTTTGTCGTCGGCATGGTGACTCTTTGCTGTTTGACCACGCATTGCTGCTGTCAGTGTTGAACTAATATGTTACATCGTCAGAGTTTATACAGCTGTGTCTAGCCATGCAGACGTTTTTACCCCGACCGTATTTGGCAAAATATTGTAACGTTTATGTAACTTCGTATGAAAGGATCGATAGTAAAGTTTTTAATTAATTTCGAACACTCAATCTAGTGTTACTCATTAAGTTGTTGCCGTCTACAACAGCTGTATGTTAGCTACTGAAATTAACGTGTGGTTATAAATGTCTGCTTCAACACTGGTCTCAGCTGGACTGACAGTTTTGAATCATGTCTTCTTCACTAGTTTGTAGCAAACCCCTGAGTATAACAAGTCTTTCCCTCTGCATCCTAGCGAACTGCACAGTGCTGTGTTTGCTAATCACCTTACATTACCTTACATCACCAAACATAATAACATTTATCAATAATCAATACGTTAATATTTACACAAGTTTCTACATTTAGGTCAATACTTTAAATTTATTCTCATTGAGACTCATTTAAGGTTGCCGATTTAATTTCATACGTCATGCATATTAACTTCAAATATATTTTACTGACGCTTGAGTTGGTTCATTAATTACAAAGAAATAAAAACTAAACAAATTATTTATTTTGAAGTGTAATTCCAACTCAGGATGAAATACAGATTAATCGTACTAGTTACAACACAGGTATCATGCTCTGTTTACAGTAATAATTAATTTAGCATAGTTATTCTTAAGCAAAATAAGGTTATACATGAAATTTAATTTTTATTGTTGGATAATCAAGTAATTATAATTTAATTAGCTTCAAATTTAAAATTTGCATTTAACTTGGACAAATGAAACACGTACATAAATTCTGTATAACTAAAGCTGGCATGCTTCATACGTAACATGAAAAATAAATTAAAAGAATAATAGCATCTACAAAAGAGCTGTTTATAAATAATTTCTATTTATAACGAGATCATGAAACTGTACATCCAAAATACACATAACTGCTATACGTTTTCTTTGTAATAGAAAAACACACTTAGTTCCATTATATAATAAATTGGAAATTGAATGTGCAGTTCTACAATCAGGCATTACAAAAAAACTGTAAGTATTTACGCAAAAAAGGTATTGAATATTGAGATTCATAATTTAATTGTTAAAGTCAATAACAACACAAACTACTGTACAATAAAAGGAAAATACATTTTCATCCATGTAAGTATGCAAATACACCCAAATTTGTTATACATGCAATACATATAAAACATAAAGAAAAATAAAGTAGTGAATATTTGAAAGCGTTTCACTACAATTTTTGGATTTATTGGTATTTTTTAATATAATTATGTTAAGTTTCTAACGAAAATTACCGGCATATAACATATTCAAAGCTGAGGAATATATTTAATAAGCTCATTTTCCACTGTTGTGTCGACTGCATGTGTACCGTCAACTATGTTTGTTGAGACACCAGGGGAACTTAGAAATTGTTTTCTGGAATTTTTTCACAAATAGCAGCCGTAAGAGTAGGAAGAAGAAGAAACAGAAATAATCGTTATCAAAACGGTTCTACTTATATATATATATATATATATATATATAATATATATAATATATATATAATATATCCAGCATGATTTCTTCACACAGAACTGCAACATGCGCAGTTAAAATTCCTGAAAAAGTGCCATAAGTTACTATGGTGTCCAAAGTAACCTCACTTGCCGGTACTATTTTTTCCTTTTTTTTTTTTTTTTTTTTTCAATAGATACAGGCACACAAAACACACTTTAAAAATCCTGATTACATTACAATTTTATATTTTAAATTAAAAATCAAAACATCAAAAACATACGTAGCAAGTTTTCTGCTTTGATAGAATATATAAAAATAATATTGTATAATAGAGTTAGCAGTCTGAGTTTTTACAGATTTACAACAAGTCAAGGTACAACAGTGAATTCTTCCATACAAAAGTCCATTTAATATTTCTATCAAAAGTTTGAAAATAAAATAACACACAATACAGCCGACAGGTAGTACAACACCAGAAACACAAATGAAAAATTGTTACATGTTAATAATGTTCATTGATAAAATAACAGTGTTTATTTTAACTGTAAGATATTGTGTCCATCATATAGTAACCCGTGTCTATGTATCTAAAAAAGCAAGTTTTATATTACGTTGCAAATAAAGTTTATCTGTAGATGACACACATTAACAACTTTCTTGAAAACAGTAAATAATTTCTAAATATTCTACCTATATAAGGTATACTATTAATATGTACATAATTTACAACGTTTGAATTTTATTTACAGTAATATTGCACAATATATAAAGGTATTCTATCGGCATTACGTTTACATAGAACCTTCTCCTACTCTAATCACAGCCTTGCATGCTAAATTAAATGCTATTCTAATAACATAGTTAATTGTATAGGCACAACTAATAACATGCTGCCCCTATATATTTTGATTTTCTTATTTTATTTTGTAATTTTCTTCTTACGCAATGAATTTAATATGAATAATCAGACGAACTTTCGGTTAGTGCTACAACTGTTTTAGTAAAACAGTTCTGACTTTTTTATAATTTGTTAGGCTATCTGTAACATTCACGACCTTTGCAGTATAAGTATTGCAGTTGATATTTATTAGTGATGTGATTTTGTTAGCAAAACCTTTCACTGAAAAATATAATTTTTAAAATCTAACTATAGAAAGAATGTTATTACAAGACGAGTACGAAATAAATAAATAACTCCGAAATGAACGTTATTTAATTTTCGGTAATTTCAAGCTATCGTTTTACAAATCTGAAATAACTCTACTGTTGGCATTGCATAATTAAGTATTTTATAGATCAATTTTAGTTACCAAATTGGTATCTTAATACTCTCTAGGTCACGATTTTTATCATTTATTGAGCTAAATGTTTAAGAACGTATTTTCATATCATATTTCATGTACACAGCATTAAAATTAATATAAGTTAATTTTGCACGTTAATTATAAGTGCTGAAGAAAGCATAAAACACCTGTTTTATATTTTTAGGCCTATTACAAAAAAAAATTATATGGGAAACTGCACGTTACTGTTGCAGACTGTGTGAATGTTCAAAGATAGATAAATGACCTTCAGTAGAGCAGAGCAGAACTTTGTCCAATATTCAGTATTACTAAAATATTTTAAGTAGCCTTAAGATTTTCAAATGATAGCCTTTCAATTAGCGACACAACTTCAGCGAAGCATTACTATTTCACTACGTGGTCTGTACTTACCTACTTACCTCATAAAACCAAAGAAATTCCATGGCAATAACGTGTAAACATATGATAATTTAGTTGCACATTGACAAAACACAGCATATCAATTTATTGCAAGAAATAATTATTTAATTAATTTCAATAAGCGTATTCAACAACAGGAGAATGTCGTTAGTTCAGTCCAAACTTTACCTCAAGTATTTTTGTGGCCCTTCACACGAATTAAAAAAAAAAAAAAAAAAAAAAAAAAAAAAAAAAAAAAAAAAAAAAAAAAAAAAAAAAAAAAAAAAAAAAAAAAAACAACAATGAAGATGATATTTATACAACTTGCGGTCAAATTTTGAAACGAATATTTATTAAGTAACGAGAACAGAAAATAACTTATAAACGGAACTTGTAGATAATTGAATAAAAAAATGATTAAAATATGTTAATTAAGTGTAATTGTTTTAACAATATTAAGGAATACGATCTTACCATAACAAGATAAAAGTTTTCATGGTGGATTAGGCCAGTAATATTTCTAGAAAGGGGTTTTAGTAGACCTTTCAAATAAACTTCGTTTAACGGAAGTTGTCGGTGAATATGTAAGTATGACAACTGATGCTCAGAAGCCCGATGTTTCGGTTAGTGAATGCGAATATCTGGCGCTGTTAATATTATTATGACTATTCAAAAGGTGTCTCGTTAGGAAGAATCAATAATCAATGTTTTCATACACATTTTAATTTCTATGGACAATAAAATATAATCATTTTTGTATGTCAGGAAAATTTACAGCATTTTATACAGTTCCTATTTTCTCCTACTTTTCGACAACTTTATAAATGTGCTTTATTGTTAAAATACATGTGTATACTGGCCAATTAAGGGTGTTTCAGACTGTATTACGCCATATTTATAAACTATATACTGAGTACAGACTAATTAAAAATGAAATTTACTTGTATAATTTTTAAGAAAATAACTTTGACTGAGCCACTGTCGTCTAGACGAGTGGCAGTAGATGGATTCTCAAACAATCGCTGGAGGAATGTAGTGATGTCTGGTAAAACATACGGAACTTCACCGACACCAAATACTGGCACAACACGTTCGTTTCTGGTAGAAGGAAGAATATCTGTGAAGCATAGAGATACGTCTGCATTTCTCGTACATAGGCCACTGTTGTACAATTTCCTCTGTACTAGCGTTTCTGAGCATACTTTTATTATTTGACAATAAGACTATCAAGATGCCGCGTGATAAGTCCTAAAGTGCCATATATATATTTGGTTTCAAAGTACAAATTCTTCTAAACAGGAAAAAAAAAATTGAGCTGAAAAAATTAGCACAAAGTTGCCACCTCTAAACTGAAAAAAAAGAAACATTCTCACAATGCCGAAATATTATGTATTGACACTAATATTAACTTATCAAGACGCTTTCCTCGACGATTTCTTGAACAACAATTAGTGATTTGTTTTTCGCTTAAAAATATAATAGAATGTGTGTTATGCTATAGTCAGACATAGTACACGATGATTAGCGATGAGCTACCGACACACACTGGGTGTATTCTATATGCCAACTGGAACCACACACAAGTAATATAATTGTTGATAAGTTTCCCAATATTTGCAGAGTAATTAAAAACATTAGGAACGTGATGAATAAAGTAACAACTCTTACAAAAGCAAATACATTGATGGAATATCAAAAGATTCTGTGTACATTAATGCATCGCAACAGTAGACGAAAAATACTAGTCAAGCGTCATAGGAATGGACCGTTGGTCAATGGTTGACTGATTCTTTAACTGTTTGGTGTCTCAAAGTTGTATGCGAATAACATACGTGTGGTATCACAGTAAAACTTACTCTGATTGGTTCATTCAAATATGAGGCATCTTCCATAGACGTGCAGCCAATGACAATGAAGGAAAACTGCCAGAGGTGCACGCAAGGCATTGAGTCATGTTGGCGAAGACATCTTTACGAGGAAGTAACGGATCTCTAGTCAAGGGAAATGTGCAGCCGTGCGAAATGTTACTCGCTGGAAAACAAAACACTGCAGTACAGAAGACGACTTTCACTTAACCGGATACGCACGTGTATGTGACACATATTGCTCCAGATGTATCAAAGAGTAATCATATTGTGTGACGGTAGTTCCTGGCGAATCATCGTGTAAAATAATGCTAACACTATGCATGCCGTCCTAGAACTTGAGTTCAAGTTGTAACTCCCACTTGATAGTGAGAACCGAGGAAGAAGTAAACGGGCGGAAATACATGAATGACCTCCCGTCATATACACACGATGTCCTTATATTACGCCCTTCACTTGTCTGCTCGTCCATATTGTCTGCCTTGCTCTCGACAGACGAGTTACAAGTAACGCACAGCTTCTGAGAGGAGACAGTCACAACTGGAAGAAATGTTGTCATCATCTCAGATGTTGGCTGAGGGCTGGGAGCTAGGAGTGACGTTTGTCCGAGATGGGAGTTTGGCTTCTGGACGGCTGCCACTCCATCTGCTTCATGATAAGGCCCTGTGACAACATAGATTATTAGCTTTGTGCCCCATCCGTTGTAAAGAAAGGATGCATTCTTGCAGGTACTGTCATTTTGTTAAAACATACAACTAACTCTGCTGCAAAAGTAACAATCATTTAGTTAATCAGGATTAAATCACATTCTAACTTCCACACAACGCATTGTTACTTCTAAAGAAAACATTTTTTACTTCTGCAAAACATATTATTGTAAGAACGATATCAATAGTACAACATGAGAACTAAAATTTTCGGTTCATGTTTAAGCAGAATGATTGTTGCAACTGTAATTTTCCATTAGCAAGTTAAGTGCATTTTCGAACAGATCATCGTCGCAAATGAAACACTATAGAATAATGTGATTAAACTTTCCGTTTAATGGGGTTCATGGTTGATAAGACACGATCCATGAATAAGTCGGAGCTGTATAATATATTTGCAGTTTTATTTTCAGCGAAAACTAAATTTCGAACGCCGCATAAACATTTACTCTACCACTACATTTGGATCAAGATTTCAATAGACATTCTGTGCCGTGTTTCGCGTCAGTAACAAATGCGCAAGTATCGAGGACTAAATCCCACCCCACCTGGCCTGGAATGTAACTGCCTGCTAACTGGAACAGGCTATATACAGGCCGCTGATATTCGGAATACATAATACAGTGGCGTCTAGCATATAAGAAACTGAACTCGTGGTATTTTCCTGTCCCTATGAGCCACACAGGAGTGTGGACACGAAGCACAAACGGTTTGTGTTCGCTGAGCCATTGAGACAACAGGCACAAGGGAAACTTCCTGTGTTTGAGGATTCTTGTATCTGTTTGATTTAAATCCATACAATAACAGCAATGCCTGTGTTGATGGATGGAATTTTAGATATCATCTCTAGTCCATACAATTAAGGCATTGAAAGATCAACCTTATTCGCAGGGACAGTAAAACTTCGTGAATGTTGCAGGTTAAAATGCACTATTCTATGCATACACAAGCCCCGATCATTTATCCATTAGCTGCTACTCAGTGGAACAACAGACAATGAACGAATAGACGAGGCTTGAATTTGCGCAGTACAATGGATAGCATGCAAGTTATTGAATTCGCAAAATTTTCATGTGCCTAATTATTCGTATAAAACTTTCATTTAGTATAAATTGTCTCATAAGCAATGTTTACACAGTAAAAAACCAACGATATGTTTTTCAGTGTCTGTGGAACAGCAGAAACTGTTTTGTAGTAAAGAAAAATTATTCTAGGACTGTGATAAATACTTTTGGACTATTTATCTTACGTCAAATGTATACTTATTTATAAGAAAAGACAAATTAAATTATATAAGTATGTATATTTAACGATATTTTTAAACGCTTCTTGAAAGGGAGGCAAGTTACAAACTAAATAAGTATTTTGGACATACGCCATTGCAGCAAATAGTGAGTCACAGAAAACCAGAGAATACTCACAAACAAACAGATAAGTAAACAAAGTCTTTATGTATCTTTGTCTGTTCGTCCCTGCATTTTATCTGGATTTCTGTGACTCACCAAATGCTGCAATGGCGTATGTTCAAAATATTACTTTAGTACTTTAATGTTACAAAATTTTTATTTAAATGTTTTCTTTGAGAACAATTCTATTTTCCTCACAGCAAAAGCTATTGTATTTTGTCACAAATCTTGCCTTAAGTAAATTCTTGGAATATTTGTAAGAATACCATTAAACCAGTAAAATGTATCACAATTGTTTGTAAATTACTGTTGCCTTTAAGTAAATTTTTGGCGGAAAGTTATTATGCAGTGTTTCACATGGTTCAGATTTAAGACAGTTTTATTGCTGCAACAAAAATTTTGTTTAAATCGGAACAACTACAAAATATTTCGTGACCAAAAAATTGTTGACTTACTCAGCTACAAAAAAAAATGTGTCGGCAAAAACAAGTAGGTGATCTGAGATATTTATGGAAAGTATAATTTTACGTTCATGAAACTGCAATATGTCGTATCCCTCAACACTCGAGCTTCACTGAAAACATTTTTTAAAAACATTGTAGGAGAAAAAGCTTTCTGATATGCATCAAAATAAACCCAGATTAGTCCTAGGGGGGAGGGATGTGAAAATTTTACTAAAAGTATAAAAAAATCCATTATTCTTCAAATAGCGAAAAGTTAACTTCCGTTAAAACGATGGTTAGGACATATTGCTGTTTCATGGACGTTTAGCTTTCTAAGGCAAGCATTAAGCTAAAAAATAATTCCTTTACTAGAATATAAATAAAGGGAAACATCTTCAAGATAAAACATTGTTACGCTAAACAAATGTTTAAAAATTATTTCTACACTGTGAGGCAAGATTTATTTACTGCAAGCTGATGAGTATGAAATAATTGTTTCAAATGTTGTGAAGTAAACGTGTTCACTTCCAATAATGCTTGGGTGGGTGAAAGAAGGCACGCTATTGGTTGGCGACTGGGTAGAGGGGAGATGATAACTAAGAGAACAAATATTAAGTCTAGTACAAACTGTTCTTAATTCTCTATTCCATTTCTTACTTAATTCTTGTCACAAACGTCGATTGAGAGTTAGACACATATTTCTGTAGCAAAACTTCTTTGCTGTGTTCACATAATCACTGCTTACTTATAAGATTCTGTACATAAAGGAGAAAAATATAATTGTAGTGTTGGTTGCTGTACTCTATAAAGTGTAACTGTGGAGTTCTGAAAACTATTTCACTTAAAATACACGCGTGTAGGTGCCAAATAAGCGAAACTACCTTGTATTATTTAGGTATCCGATGGTCGTGTGTACTGTAGGAAACAAGAATTTTATTTCCATAAAAAGTATATTGGCAACCCCGTTTACATACTTCGCATGCGCGATAGCTAAAACTATGTACTGTACACGAGCATCAACATACACAACGATGAAATATCGGATGGCTTATATTTGTCGAATTAAGTGTGGGATTTTGGCTGAAACGAGCGTAGCACTTGTTCACACTGCTGTACTGAAGGAAATTACATGTAATGAATGGTTAATACTCATATGATACTGTAATATTTGAATACTGTGCATTCTATATTCAACGTCAGTTGACGTCAAAATTTCCATTGATTTCATTTGACCTTAGGTGTGTCAAAATCATGTTACGTTTTAACTACGATCAATTTAGTCTGCCGAATGTGTTACAGATCTCTCGTGTAGCTACTGTTTGTACTAGAGTATCATAACGTCATGAAAAGTATTGTCTCCAGCTGGCAACACTGTAAACTGACCTGCCTCAGTGATGACAACTGAGACAATATGTCAGCGACTGGCCAGAGTCTCGTGCGAGCCTCCACGCCTGGCGTCTTCTTGTCTTCAACAGCCTGGACTCTGCCTCCTGTAACAAACAACTCTCACGTAACATTTATCCTAACTATGGAATCTTGATTTTTTTAGAGGGTTAATTAACGTCCCCCGGGTTATTCCTAGGCATAGTAAGGGGCGGCTTACAAACCATCTATACATAAGTAAACGACATAGACATTCATCCGTTCTGGGATTCTAACTCAGGATCTCTCACACCGCAGACCGGCATGCTACCGACCACACTACGGAGGCCGGCAACTGAACAGTCTGATCCATTGTTACATTTACAGGTTTGCTCAAAATTAACGCAGCGTGACTCGATTTGTGAAGGGGGAGGGAAGACTAATTTTGGTTAGGTTATTTTACCCTTAAGATTTCCGTTTTTCGTTAGGTGGGTTAGGTCCCTTTACCTTAACTAAGGTAACCTAACATAACGAAACATGGAAAACTTAAGGGTAAAATAACCTAATCAATGTAACCTAAACTAACCTAAACAAAACTAACCTAATCTACATAACCGCACTTAGCGATAGCTGAACATTTCAAAGAGTTAGTTTGCTAAAATTTTCTTTACGTACGACAACTTCCAACATCTATAAAACGTTTTTCATCACTTAACTATGCCTATAAAATCAATCATTTGGCCGGAATAAGATGAGTGGCTTTTGTTAAACAGTTACCAAAATAACTGTCGTTATAACAGTCAGAAACAAGTCACAGTACAAAGTTGAAGTTGAGAAGTACATTTCTTTCTCTGATAAAAATTTTACAGCTATGTGTAGTCTGTGAAAATAAAGACAAAACATTACAATTTCGCACTAAAATTTATTGTCCTAATCATGCAATTTTTTTAGTAAGATAGATTAAAAGGTTTAATAAAAAAAGGCAACTTTAAAAATGTTTAAATCAGTCACACACATTATTATGGTTGTCTTATAAACAATAACGCTGCACAAACATGTTCGTTATTTATAGGGAAGGAGAGACATAAAAGGGAAGGTAGTAAACATATAAAACCTTCTTTCATGACAGAGTTTCTCCAATACTGGAACATGTTGCGCAAAACTTTAACAATCGAAGATAATTTGACTCAGTTTAACGGTATGCGGAGAAGGGACTCTGAATTTCTTTTTTGCGAAAAGATTTTAGGACCAACTTGTTTTAACAACTTACGAGCACATCGGTCCCTCTGCATTATTGTTGCTAGCAGCGTTCACTCGTCTCTTAGTTGACTGTTCCATTGGGAATACGACAACTGCGACATTATACGTATGTGATGTGCGGGTAGCGTCCCGAGATGTTGAGATTTATTAAACACCCAATCACTGACCATAAAGCAAAGCCGCAGATGTGCACGTAATGCATACAAACACGATGATGGAAAACTTTTTTTTTCGCGGAGAGTTCAGGGTATCAGTATTAAGGTACCAAAGTTCTTATATTTACTTGTTCGTCTTAATTTTATGTGGCGAAGTTAAGGCGAACTCGCCTTGTCTGACACTTAACCACAAAAGGCCTTTACAAAATGAGAAAGCATTTCACAATGTAACAGGAGAAGAATATAAATAATGAATTTACGTAGCTAAATTAATTAATAGCATTGCATCAATAAAGTTCAAACATTTTAAAAAGGAGGAAGAAAAATTTTAATTCTCATAACAATAAAGAAAACAAAAAATGAAAACGTTACCTATCACATTCACTCATACATTCAAACATAGGCGTATGTCAACATCCACTGTTAATGCTAAATACTGATATTGCCTAAGAAAGTTCAGCGCAGCTTTTTTGAATGAGAACTCGTGCACAACATCTGTGACGTAAATACTTTACTGGAACCTATCAACATTACCAGTGATGTATTTCTCTCTCTAGTTACAGTCTGTACCACAATTGAGAGCACTTTAATGACAATTCGTATATGCCATTTAAGAATGTAAGTACAACATTTTATTTTCATGCTAATATTGCAAGAGAGGCGATTGGAGGTTAAGCTGTGTTGACAGCACTGAAAACCTTGGAGACTAAATGTTAATGCACAGCAGACCATAAAGTAACTTACCAGCAGAACTGTTAAAAAGGTCTACTCGTTCGTAGTACAGATTGTATCATGAATTCCTCCAGTTGTGTGAGTGCAGTGTAAGCACAGGGTGGGCAGGAAGAAGCAAGGCTGCACAGAGTGAATGAAGGAAGGCGAAACAAAGATGGTGGAGGCAAGATGGTGAAGGCAAGATGGTGGAGGTAAGATGGCGGAGACAAGATGGTGGAGGCAAGATGGCGGAGGCAAGATGGCGGAGACAAGATGGCAGAGGCAAGATGGTGGAGGCGAGATGGCGGAGGCAAGATGGCGGAGGCAAGATGGTGGAGGCAAGATGGAGGCAAGATGGCAGAGGGAAGATGGTGGAGGTAAGATGTCGGAGGCTTGGCAACTGACCGTTGTTGCATGGTTGTCCACGGCGGCTGACCTTGGTAGGAGTGGAAGGTAACACTTGTAGCAGTCTGCTGTGGTGGCAGCCTTTCTCTGGCCACGCCTTGCTCTGTGGTGAGGGAGACCTGCGCCACACATGACACTTCTCAACAACCAATTAGAGTGCCTGCTTCAACTAACAACACTTACGCTATTGGTATGTACAACTCAACGTTATAATATCGTTAGATGTGCAAACATAGCGTTATTTTCTGCTAGCAAACTAGACTCCAGACTGCTTTAGTCTCGATCGACGTCTCTCATTGGTCGAGAATGTCGTGGCCTGCCACGTCTATCCAATAATCCAAAGTTACATGACAGAATGACCAACTATATGTGCAGCGGTTACATATGTAACTGACGTCACATAGGGGCTCGTGGGCAATGCAATCATATATTATACTCTGCTATGAACAGTACGAGTCTGTTACGAAACAATAACACGAATTTTGCGCGTCCATTTTTTTTCTATATAAGTGGCGCGGGATAACGTGAGCACTGAGAAAAGTCCAGCCGAAGTTCTATTTTCAGCCAATTCGTATCTTTCTTCACGTAACGGCTACGACGGGGAATATTTAACCTCTCTGGACACGTCACTTGATGTTTGCATGTGTAAGATGAATTGTGTAGTCGGTAGAAACCTGTGTAGTTTGGTAAAACAGTTTACTAACGATATAAAATACAAGTAAGTCCATTTCAATTGATATTATTTTAGTACTGTTGTGTTTACATAGGCAAATATACGGAACAACATTCGGGTTAATTCGTTGCCAACCGTACTAGTAGTAAGGAGACAACTGTCTGTAGAATTACGTACAGTAACGGCTGCTGACATTTTTTACGTTAAATTTTTAGTGCTCACTTTATCCCGAATGGCCTATTCTGTAAACATGTAGGTTAGGTAGGGAAAGGAAAATTTCTGAAGTTGAATGTCCTGCATGTTAGATTACACTATCATGTGTCTACTCAACCTCACTTCTCGAAACATTAAGAACTTTTTTGTGCATCCGTAACATTTTGCATTTTATTGTGTTCAAAATTGCACAAAAATTATAACATATAAACCATGTAATTTACACTTTTATACAATTTAGATATTCAAAAAACATCAGAAGCAGGTAAATATTAATACTACCTTCACAATTACAGTTAAAATTCCCTCCGACAAAAATTTTCGGGAACGCCCATGAACAGAAAATGAACAAATAGACGGGGCTTGAGTATGCAGAGGACAGTGGGTTCTTGCAAGTAAGTAATTGAACTCACGATATTTCCCTTTCCCTATTTGTGGGTAAATTTACTTGACGAATATTTGGAGATAGTTAATTATTTAAGTTGTTATTTTCCCCCTTACAAAACACGTAAAATTACCACAATGTACGGTAATACTCACGTAGACGACGGTAAAGATTCACAAATACGCACGGGTTAATATTGTATGATATGTGCTGCACTCTCTGCGTGCCTAATAAACGAATGTTTAATTTGAATTTTGAGGATTTAACGTCCTTTAGTAACCCCTGTTGTGAAGTGGTTAGCATTCGAGGACTCTAGATCAAGGTGCAGTTGTTCCATTCCTCTTTTAGCTGTGTAGTTTCCTGTAGTTAAATTCTATATTTAATGCGTATAAATACATTTAAATTAACTCATTTTATTCATAAGTAGAGAACGTTAAATACCTGGGTTCACTGACTCGTAGGCTAGCCTCCATAGATATATGCGTACTGAAGGCTAGCCTCCATAGATATATGTGTACTGAAGCAGACGACAGCTGTTCATTGACTGCTCACTGACCCACTGACATAACATGATTGGACCGGCACTTAGTTGCTTCTTTATTATAGGTTCTGCTCCTTACAGGAGGTGTCAGATTGGTCAACGGCCGATCTTAAAAGTGACAGGGTGTTACAGTCGTTTAAAGAGGCTAAATATAACGCGAATAATTAGTTCTATGTCCATAAGTATTTTGACCCTTACTGTGTGAGGAATAGTTAATTAATTGTGAAGGAATATTTCCATCGTAATTTATATAATTATTTGGGAATGTTTACCTAATTTACTCGTTTAAATTTCCTAATCAAAAGGGCGTGTGATATTTTCCACTTAAACGAAACTGCAAAATACTTCATTTCATAAAAGCGAAAGTTACTATTTTTTCAGTGTTCTATCTACAAGTTATTGAAGGGTACCATCACCAAGCACTTCACAAGCTTGCCATGTGTCTTATTTATTATTGCTAGCAATGAAAGATCAACATCTCTAACTTGTGCATAAAAGGAAGGTTGTCGTACAATCGGACGGTGTTACGAATCAATAGACTATGCACCAATTGCAAGGTATCAGTAAAATTTGTCAAAACATTCTCAGATTTCATACAGTCTTATAAAAATATTGTTTTCCTGTAACACCAATATTTATAAAGACAATGCGTAGGACTAAAGTACTTTTAGTAGTAATGGTTCAAAGCTGAAGAACTTTTTATTCACATTTGTTACGATTGGCACATACTCTATTGATTCATAACACCATCAATTTAAGCTACTACATTTACAACAGCCAGAAAGGTAGAATTTTTAAAAATTTTTCCACAACACACGCATCATGAATCAAAATATGGTATTAATATAATCAAATTTATGATGTATTTTTAAAAATTCGATATTTTACTACAAAAAAGTTATGTTATACGGTGTTTTTATTTAGAACACGAATACTTCTGAATTACATTATTCCTTGGAATTTGATGGTATGTTCTATATAAGTCTAGTAAAACAAGTCTGTTTGTTGTCAAATATTGATGATATGCAATATAATCAATATGAATGAATATAGCTAACTAGAGAGAATTATTCTTGAAAAGAAAAACCATACTTTTTAAGAGATAGACATTTGTAAGGGACATATAGCAGCAGTAGGAATGCAGACAATACTAACAAGTACACTGGATGGCTGGTACATAATATAACAGAAGTATATAAGTATGGTACATAGAGAGGATGGTATATATGTTACCTGGATCTCTGTGTGGTGTCGCCAGCCTGGTGTTGACGTTGTCTCAGTCGACGCTGGTAATAAGGGTCACGATCACTCTGCTTGACGTACTGGCGCCCTGGACGGTTCACACCCCACTTGGGTCTCTCCCCAGGGCTGCGTCCCTTGGGTTGTGACTGCGAGCGACATCTCAGAGGTAGCTTGCAGCCTCTGTGTGGACGCTCTAGGCTTGCTGATCTGTTCACACAACCATGACGTCAACATGTATTAAGGTGACTGCCTGTGTGAACATATTCTACACGTACGAGGCCTAGAAGTGCGGAAGAGATATGGGTGTCTCACCCTAGCCTCTAGGCTCGAGACACTGAATTGCGCTCACTCTTCTTGCCAAGTACCCACTATCAGACATTCAACAGTAACAATATAATTTTACTAGATGATATGAAAGGCAAATGTGTACTGCACACGGCTATACCTTTTAAAACAGTCTGAGCTAAACACTGCATACCTACAAACGACCAAAACCACCATTCAATTTTCACCATTATCGACCGCAAAAAAAAAAAAATTGTGAAGTTTTCAAGATAAATGGAGTACATGCAATTGGTGAACTTAAGTGTAACATTATTTGAATTATTGTACCAAGCAGACATAATTTACGCATGCTAATTAGTTTTTGAAAAAAAAAATACATCGGCCGAAGTTCTGCATGTCATTCGTCAGCTTGGGTGACCAATTTAATGCTCTACATCACCACGAGGTCTGTTTGTATATGTATATATTTAAATTGAAGGGTCGGCGTAAAAGCGACCTTTTATTGAAGACATTTCCACATTTCAATATAATATTTCAAGAATGTAAATGCGTTAAACTTACACGATACCTTTCATTCTTAGTTTTCCATTTAAAACCGGAAAATAGTATACTCAATATTTATCAAGTAATTTTTCACTCTAATACAATCAAAATTTAATTACATTTGATAAAGATAATATTTTTCTAGTACTTATATTTAGTTACATCAATCACCAATAAATAATATCCTATTTGACAATGTATGGTGTATGTTGTGTAATCTTGAAAACTAACTTCGTCACACGTTTGTATTCATCGAGGGTCTTTTTTGGGATTCATTCTATAACTTCTGTATGTATTCGAGAAAGTTTAACAGTTCAATGTACACTTACCATCAATGTTCTGTAAAGCCGGTCCCAATGCTAAGCAACATTTACTGTACATACAGTGGGGTAGAAAGGTCACACTCATGTGAAAACAAAATATGTCAACTGATATTGCAACACATGAACAGGAAGAGTCCACGCAAATTCTGTAAAATGGAGTACAGCAGCTATAGAGAGAAATGCTGGAGCAATAGTTAAGCCTAGAGACAGGCTACATTCTGAAAACAGTTTCTCTGCAACAACACACATTTTGTACCAATAAGAGCCACTGAAAATCAACTTAACGAAACATTTTTTGCTCACTGAGTAAATTGAAAATGTAATTTTTTGTACACATTATTTACAACACAAAGCTTATCTTTATACAGGGTGTTCGAAAAGTCCTGCACGATAACGTACGGGACGGTAGGGGTGGTTGTGGTGAGCAATTTGAGATGGGAAACCCGGGGTCAAAGCTCAACCGTTACGCCCCTACGAGCAATGTAAAATTATGAACATGTTTGGCAACGTCGCACTACTCCGAGAAAGGAATGCGGCGTCTGCTCGTCCTTGTTTGCA